>SEMN01000927.1:0-149210 GCA_005408345.1 Macquaria australasica | reverse complement strand
CTCATGTATTTATAGTCTGCGTTTCCCCTTGTCCTGTGCCAGTTCGTCTTGTTTTTGCTCGTCAACAGACCCCCAATCCAAGCGTGCCAGCGAATGCCCTTTATGTCAGGTTTATTCTGTGTTCATGTTTATCGATCCTCTTCGTGAGTGTTTTTTGTTGTACTTTTGATTATCCTCTTCGTGAGTGTTTTTTGTTGTACTTTTGATTATCCTCTTCGTGAGTGTTTTTTGTTGTATCTGGATTATCCTCTTCGTGAGTGTTTTTTGTTGTACTTTTGATTATCCTCTTCGTGAGTGTTTTTTGTTGTATCTGGATTATCCTCTTCGTGAGTGTTTTTGTTGTACTTTGATTATCCTCGTTGTGAGCGCTTTTTGTTTGTTTATTGAAACACCTCAGTAAAACTGCTGTGAAACTTAAAAACCCTGGTCTCATGAGTCGTGCATTTGAGTCCGCCAGTCCTGTGTCAAAGTTCGTGACAGGACAGCGTGGTCCTTAACATTTGAAATGGGGGTATGGATGATTAGAATGCAGTAAAAAAAAGCACACATATATGTAAACCACTATCAAAATGTCCAGTTATTTTTGATTAACAGTTTTCAATAGATTGTGTTTTTTATTCATTATTTCTACAGTTTAATCTGTAAAACTGCATCACATCAATCATATCAATGTACTGTACATATGTGTGTACGTGTTAAGTATGGTGTGTGTGTCCCAGGTCATGGTGCTGATGTGTGGTGGGTGCAGGATGCATCGACCAGCTGTCCACTGTACATAAATCATTGCACTCTACAGATCTGTCCCAAACAACAATGGAGGCTGCAGTAAGCCAGTATCCTACACTCATCAAACACTTCTTTCTTCTTTCTTCTTTCTTCATCGTGGTGCTTTGTTAAAATTTAGGGTGAATGATGTTTGAACCTAGCAAACAGTGTTATCTTATTGTGTTATGATCCCGACCAGGAAGCAGATACATCTGGCAGCACTTTCTGTCCACATACATTTCATTAATTCACTATCTTCAAGAGTTAATGTTGTTTAAACACTGTAAACTCTGTTTCAAGTGCAGCACCATGAAGTTTATTGTTGATTTGGTGGTTAGCCAGCAGAGATAAATTAAATAGGTTGCATAACCTGGGGGCCCCAAGCCCTGCTTTGTTGATCATATTTCCATCATTTTTGCATGATGATTTGCATAATATTTGCATTCTGACCCTTAGCTGGCCTCAGCTGCACGGTACAGTTGTGCAGGGGAAAGCCCTCTGGCTGTTACTCATTACACAACCAGGAAGCAACAACAGCAGCTGGCCAAGAGCCTCCAGCTACAGGGAGGGTAACCATACCACTAGGCAGCTGAATTGAAATGAACAGCTGAATTCACAGTCACTGAATTGTGCAAAAATTCTTCTATTCTTCTTCTCTGTGCTGCAGTACAGTTCAGTCAATGTTTTTATCTAATCTAAAGGTAGAAAACAACAGAGAAAAGCCCTGAATTTGTGATGTGTCGAAAAAGTGATGTCAGACAATAAATAGGCAGTAGGTGTCACACTGATTTTGCCATTTGATGTTGTCACATCAAAATCAGGATTATATGAGGTGTAAATTTTTCTTGGAGTGCAAGAACTCAAGTGCCCTTGAAAAGCATCTGCAGCAGGTCTGTATTTTATTTCTATTCTTTGTAGCGTTGGGAATGACCAAACAGCAATGGAAATGATCTGTGAATGAATTTCCCTTTACTTAACTAAACTTAAATAAATATAACAACTGAACACAGTTTAAACAAATTAACATGGGTTATTTGTTTATCAGATAATACAGTCACGTATTTCTAATCATTAACAAACTTAATGTGCAACGCTACACTAACCAGGACAGTGACTGCTACTGCTGTGTATGTCAGAGAGATTGACATAGCATGCTAAGCATGTCATGTCAAGAAGAATGTGGTCCCCTCTGTAACAGCTTCCAGGATAGGACCAAACCGAGTCAAACAGCAGATTCCAAACTTGTGCAGCAACAGCCCAGCATTAACCTGCTGACCCAAACTGCAAGCAGATAAAAACAAAGGAGACAATGCAGACCTGCATGGTGTAACATATGCATCTCCTCGTGTGCACACTCTGATAAGATAGCATTCATTTCTCTTGTGCTATGCTTGGTCCGTCTGTGTGGGAAAACTACAAGGAATGTGCTATCACTTCCCAAAGAGCATTCTCTCACCGCCACAGACAGGCAGCTTATTAGCTAGTTCATTCCTGCCCATACAGGCACATTAGAAGGCTTGGTGTACTAAACTTTAACTCCGGCATGTGGGAAATCTTACTTTAAAAAGCTGCTGGGGCAAACATGATGTCAGTCAAAACAGGTTCAGGACAATTTTGGATGACAAACCCAGGCCGGATTTACAAGGCTTGCTCTCTAAACAAAGACACTTTTAACACTGTGATGAGGCACTCCTAAACGTCTTTAAAGCTCAGACAGCATAGCTCAATGTCAGCAGAGGAATGCCTTTAATACAGGTTTATTGTATTTAGAAATTATAGGCAGGAGGCTTCAGCAGCATCAAACCCTTTCTTCCCACTTTTCTAACTTTTAATGGCCAGATTGTATATGGTAATACAAATATGCAATAATACAAACTTTAAAGTGATACTCCTCCCTTCTTCTTTGTCTTATTTTGTCTTTGTAGCACTCACCTCCTATAGACTTGAAAGGTAGGTGTCAAAAGTTTGTAGGTTGGTCATTCATGGAGAACAGAGGCTGTAATCAGCTTGGAGTAAGAGCAGTTGCTATAAGCTATGCTTAGCTTAACCTTAGCTAAACGGTGCCCACTGTGGTAACTACGGAATAATGGCAAATACTAAAACATAGTGTAACAGTAGAACAAATAAAGAAGGAGTTAAGTCAGGTAACTTTCTCTGTAATTTCAGTTACACAGCAACAAAAGTTCCAGACACAAATAATTACTTACCATCACTTATGTGTGTATTTTGTGTGTGTGTGTGTGTAAAAAAATAAAAATGGAGTGAAAAATGTAATTTCCCCCAAGGGATTAATAAATTAATTCTTCTCCTTTCTTCTCACAGCATGGCCTACTTCACCATTCAATTTAAATTGAATTGAATTAAAGTAACTCACAATACTCAAGTTAGATCCGTCCAGGCTCTGTAACAATTATCCCCCTACCCCTTGTGTTAATGAAGCTGCTGCCAATGATGTGAACTGACGGGAGGGCACCAGCACACCACATTCAGACACCCTCTTGTCACCAGGAACATGATGCCACTGCCTATGATAAGCACACAGCCTTATTTGTCTGAAAATCCCATCTCTTCACCTGCACGAAAAAGCAGTGAGCTCTGGCGATACCCTTTATTGTTAGAAAAAGTGTGGACTGATTGTCTTGACAGGCTGGGGTCACTAAATCACACTGCTCCATGTGTTGACAGAAGTGTCCAAATCTGTCCAAATTCAACCTGCACTTCTCTGTTGCTGTATTAATGAAATTGAAGCTTAATCTACTTGATAGAAACTAAAGAGCTGACACCAGAAATGTCCGACTGAGTGATTTGAATACATCTTTAGTACCGCTATGAACATTTTTATTTTGGCAGGAAAGGCAAGAAGTAGAGTTATGTGGGTTATCCTGTCTGCAACTTTATGTCATAGATGTCCAGATTACATTTCACACATCAAATTCTATCACTGCACAGTGAGCTGGATACCACTTCAGCTTGCAGGTAGGCATGTTACTGACATTAGTTTGAATTAAAAGTACTAACAGAGGCTATGTTAAGCTTTGGTTAGCAGTGCGTGCTGTGTGTGTGTGTGTGTGTGTGTGTGTGTGTGTGTGTGTGTGTGTGTGTGTGTGAATGATAGGCTTGTAGAGAAGGGTTGCGTCTAGGTGTCACAGTGAGGGGAGATTTTAGATTCATGTTTGGATATAGAATTTGGTGCTGGATCTGCTGAGTCCTAAATCATGAGATATATCCGGTCTGTCTCTCTCTCTCTCTCTCTCTCTCTCTCTCTCTCTCTCTCTCTCTCTCTCTCTCTGTGTCTCTCTCACTTACACACACACGTAGGAATTTGCCCCCTCCTATCAGAGAATTACTGCCTCTCCTTGATTGTTTTGTTACATTAACAGTGTTTGCATTATTCAAGCATCACACACATTTTATGGACATTTTTGGGATGTTCCAAAGGTGTTGCTGTGAGTAAAGTGTTTCCAGCAGCTATATCATACAGCATATCTACCTGATAAATGAAAGATGTTATATATTATGGTTATACTCAGTAACTCTTTACATTTCGTTTTTTATTTTTTATTATTATTTTTTTTTTTAAATTTAAATTGCAGAAGGTTTAAAGCCCCTGTGGAGCTTAATTAGAGCCCAGGCAATCCATGTTCTTAGTTTTATTGTCAGGTTTAATAAGCAATATTGGTTTACTCATGTTGAACTAATATTGTTTGATGTACTGGATATCTATAAACCTGATAATTTCATATCATAGTGTCAGGCACCAGTGAGATGATACAATCCAGGAGCCGCTTTGAGGAACAGATCTATGAGTCTGAAGGCTTAATCGGATGCCGAAACACTGTGCAGAGGTATATTATAGGAGACAGGATTTTACAGCTCTGCTTATGTTTGATTGGCCAGTGCAATGTGCTGCTGGATGACATGGCATGGTATTGTGTTGTGGCAAATGTTGATGCAGGTTCAACTTTTTTAGCTGGAGGACACAGTAGGGGTCTGTCTGCACACAGCCTAACAGTATCTTCAACTTCAGTTAAGCCCTGTTTCCACATGTCATCTCAAGTGTCTCATATCTGGATACAATCCAGGTGAGATTCAAGACTCTTTCATTTACACTCACTCATATACAGTATGTGTCTCTGTTGGTCAGATCACAAATCTGATTACAATTCGTCTTTGTGTTCTTGGCTGTATGTAAATCAGGGTCGGCCCTCCTCCAGTCCAGAAAGAGGTGGTGACGCAGAAGGAGGATTTCAGTCCATCTTGAACGCTTCTTGGATACATTTACACTTAAGCTTTTTAGAGATCAGATAGCTATTCTATTCATCCGAGACGCATGAAGTGAACATGACTTTGTAAATATGGTCTTAGTTTATACGCCGACAAGAAGCCAGGTGGGAGAAACTGGTTTAAAAAGGTGGGAAATCAGAGAATGCATTTACATGATCTACAATAATGTGATTACTGTAAATGTTTACATACAGCTGCTCACCATGAGCTGTATGCACACATTATTTTAAGCTTTGGACAGGCGCCATAGTGAGATGGAGGTGTTTGAGTTTTAGCGTGTACAGACTGGAAACTGAAGAAAAGACTTCTTTATTTTAGTTTCAGTTTTAAAACTGTCCACAAAGCTGTGACGGCCTGCAGGATGTAAACTGAACGGGTGAGAGTCCCTTGCACAGACACCCAATGTAGTATAAACATGTCTATATATGTCTGCTGTCCGTCAGTATATTTGAGCCTTCAGTCGGACGCTTAAGGCAAGCGTATTGTTGTGTGACCACATCAGAAGGCAAAAGTGTTTGTAGTAGTTTCAGATGGCCAACCTTGAAAGCGGAGGGAAAAGCCAGCCATCGCAGGGATGGGAGATGTCATAATTGTACAAGTATTGGAATAACGCACATTTTCAGACAACAGGCCTCATGCAAGAACACGTCGTACAGATTCATTCTTAAGTGGCACGTACGAGTGATTTAAGAGACTTTGTGACATTTAAAAATTTTCACGTACTTTTCTCTTGAGTACGAGCAAATATACAGTCTCCCTCTCTCCACAGTGGAAAAAACACCCATTTGACCTGAAATCAAAATGTCTGAATGAATTTATACTTTAAATATGACAGTGAAATTAACTATAATAAAACACGTAACTTAAAGCAAAGTTAATATTCTGTTCACCATATCATCACCATCATCATCATGGCTGCCAACTTACTGACAGGTTTGTTATGGTTTTTATTGGCATAGTTCGGCACAGCAACTGCTACAGTTCAGTATTGTTGGGAAATCCTCTCCCTCTGACAGCTGCCTCAGAGTCTTTGTCAAAGTCTATGTTCAATATCATCCTCTGCTATAACACCTGACAGTGTAACATCACCTGCTGTAATATTCTGATATCTCTGTGACTGTCACATGACCTCCTTTTATGTTAGTCCTGGGCCGCTTTGCTTTAGAAAGACATTTTTAGCATCTAACTTCATGTAAACATTTCTATCTCTATGTCTGTCAAAGTACATCGCTGCTCTGATGACATGTCAGCTGTACTATTAATTGTTCAGAATTAATGTAGAATTTTGAATCTAATACCTATATATAAATTCTTCTTTGTACTCATTAGTAACATTCTTGTGGATGAAACTTGTCCACAAACAGAGTGGAGCAGGCAGCCTAATATGGCAATTCTAGGGATGTCAATTATGTGATGGTGCTTTTGATGATATCTCACAAACACACACCTCCTCATGAAGAAGTGGAATTCATCAGGCTGGAAAGAACAATTTACTACAACTTTGTCCACTTAAGAGAGTTTGGTGAATCTGACTTGGAACTCTTGTACAGAGAAACCTTACAGAAAAGTTTATGATGAGAATACAAAAATGTTCTTGCATGAAGCCCAGTCTTTCCTGGAAGGTGTTCATTGTGTTGCACTCGATTGTACACACGGAAAGTGACAGAAATCGTTGTATAAAGGGTGAAAAAGGAGAGTTTAAGGCTACATCCACACTACTACGTTTTTGTTTTAAAACACATAACTTTTGCTACATTTACACCTAGCGTCCACACTACTCAGGCATTTTATAACCCCTAAAATAGAGACCTTTTTAGTTTGAAAACTCCGGACTGCGTTTTAGCGAGGACAGGCAAAAACGGAAAAGATGACACAGACACCCATGTTCGCATCCTGATTGGGTCTTACCAGCCACGATGTGTCCTTCCCTGATTCGTCACGCCAAACAACAAAACAAACGACATCAGCCTTGACTACCTGCAGTTAATTCAACATTAATAACAAACAAAACTTACTTTCAGGAACAGTTCCACGTTCAAGCAGAGACATCTCTGCTCTTACTTTTCTCCATTGTTGTTCTTCATTTGTAATATTTTTCTGCAACTAAGTAACCACCCGCAGAGTAGACAATCTGCTTCCTGTTTACATGTGATATGCGTTTCCAGGCGTGTAGTATGGACGGAGATTATTTCTGAAACGGTGATAAAACGCTTGTGTGTACAGAGATTGTTTTAGTTTTAAAACGCTGTTTTAAAAGTAGTGTGGATGTAGACTGAGAGAGAAGTTGAAACTCTTTTTTTTCACCTCCCCACAGCTGAACATGGTGTGAAGTAGGTGTGAATGTCGGATTGTCAGATTCCTTAAGTTTCAGAAATCAGGCTTCTCCAGTAGAAGTCCACCTGTGTTATCCAGATTACAGAAACGGCCACAAATCCAGTTAGGGCAGAAAGCTGCGTGTGAACACACTAAATGACCCAAACATTAGCATGTGTGTTTGTCCAGCTACACCTGACTTCCCACCCCGAACTCCTCCAGCTCACTTCAGCCCACTCATTCCAGACAGCTTAGAGAGGAGAGCTGGACTTGCCCTGTTTGATATTTGATCTAATTTGTCAATCCATCTGACCACAGTCTCTCTCTCTCTCCCTCACTCTGCTGCTCTGTCTCTCTACCACTGAGTGATAAGTAAGCCTGCTGGAATTCAGGAGTCATGTTTCAGCAGCATTTAGTCTGTCTGGCATTCTGCAGACACCGACACACAACACTCATCCTTCTCTCTTTTATTTCTGCTGCAGCTGACCAGCACACACGTCTATCAATGTCCAACACAATCAATGGCTGCTTATTTAACTTTATTTGGATGCTTTGCACAGGGGAAAGGGTCTTTTAGCATATCCACACAGCCTGGACACAACATTTACAAAGTTCCTTTGTGAGACAATTAAAACTTCTCTCTCTACGTCACTGAAACCCCTCAGGACGTTTTATCAAATTTTGCCATTTCCATACAGCTTTTCTAATGCAATACTTCAAAATGTGCAAATAAATAAGTTTATGGAAACACAGTTAGTAACTATTTTGGTTAAAGTTTATAACGCAGTAATGGAAAACCTAAAAATCTCTATTCTTTGTGGATTGTAAACAGTTATCACTGGATTTGTTACATATTCAGATGAAAGGTCAGCAGGACTCATCTTTATAACCAAACTGTCAAGGCCTCAGTATTCCTCAAATAAAGTCCTTGTCTGATCGTCTAAAAACGTCTGCAACACTGTGTTCGACGGCAGAATCGGGTGGGACTTTCCAAAACAGACAATCTGACATTCCTGCCTACTTGATTGGCTGTGTGTATGGAAGTGTGAATGGTGCAACTTATTTATGTAGCGGGAAGAAGAAGAGAATTCATTTTTCAGTCATTTTAATTGTAGATGAGTCACTGTGCTCCCATTAGTCTATCTTGAGCTAGTGCAGACACCGTACTCTGAGGAAGTAATCCTGCCCATGTGTGTGACTCAGGAGGTCCCGGTTGGTACTAGTTAGTGTGACTGCTGCCATGTCTGTTATGTTGTTTCTTTCTTTTCTGACACTGTGGTCAATAAACCAGGTTTGAAGTTATAATACTTGTCTTATTCCTGCAAACATACAACATTAATGTTTCATTGTGGACTGTGGACCCAGTGTGACATAAAAACAGCAAATTAAAAAAAATTAAAGGGCATCGAGTAACAGCTTGGAGATCATCTACAAATCTTTAACAGAAACCCTGTGTTACAAACTGGTGGCATGGAAGCAAGCTAAGGTGTGTGTCTAATGAAAGACACTATCAAGTTGCATTATGGAAGGTGTAGGATCCAGTGTTTTTGGAACGTGACCCATACTGGGGACTAACAGTCAGAATATCTGACTGTTATGCTGCATCGATCTTGACCATGCTTTAATTACAGAATTGCAATGCTAAAAGTTCAAAGCACCATGATAAGGGTGGCCTGTAGATATGGACAGAAACAAGAAACCAGAAATCAATCAATGACTAAGATGATAACAGAGTGATAAAAAAAACTCTCAGCTTAACAATTATCATGATAAATATCATGCTATCCTGTGCTGAAAAGTGTAAAACTTGCATTGCCGTTCCTCTTTCTCATACTTTTGCTTGGAACCTGACTGAATAGCCAGTTTAAGCTGTTCTAATATTTGTTCCTGTGTGTTCCAGCTGTAGTGTTAGTGCTGTACACCTCCACCTCCAGTTGACGGCACCAGGGTGAAAACCAGACAAACATGTTTGGTTTTAGACAGCAGCTTCATCTTCCACTCTGCTGGCAACAGGAAGTGAAACAGGAAGGTCCTGTCATTTCATTACATCAACACAAAATCAACATTAAACAGACTACTGTCAGTCAGGTGGAAGTTCATGGGATTCACTCATTCAGAGAGAAACCGTCAAATTTAAACCACAAATAATTCCATATTTCTAATATTGCCTGTTCATCAGTTTTGATTGACACATCACATCAGCCTTTAAAAGTCTATTTGGTTGAACACTACTTTACTGTACTGTCCCTTCTTCATCACTGTTCTCCTCATCATTGCAGTCATTATCAATGACAACACTCACAAAAACAAGAAGAGATCTGCTGCAGTCCTGCAATGCAGCTATGAGTTTCTTTGTCTTTCTGCAGCTTGCAGTGTATGTTTGGACTGAGCCCAGCATTTCCACAGCAGCTCTGAAAGTCATTAAAACCTCCACAGACACACAACTGGCTTTCATTTTGTCATTATGGCCCCCATGAAGGCCCTGATTGTTGGAGGGGAGCCTCAGCCAGTGAAACAGTGCCATGGAGGGGGAGGGAGAAAAGGATGATGGAGGGACCACACATGTCTTCATGGACAGGGGATCCCCCGCTAACTCGTAGACTTTACTGAGGCCTGTGGGAATCAACTGCCTCTGTAAAGTCATGCTGGAGAGCACACGGTAAGCCAGTTTCTCTACATGTGTTTTGGGTTTTGAAAATATTCGAGCGAGAGTTTCTGTGTTGTTGATGTCATCCAGTGAAAGTTTCAGCTGCTTTGTCTAGACCTGGTTATTATTTCAAATGGATTCCTTGGAATGGATTGATCTGGGATTGCCTCATAGCAGGAAAGACCTGGGTTTAAACGACCATAGTTCTCATTTCTTTCTGTTTGGAGTTTGCATGTTCACCTTGCGTTGAAAAAAGTCAGGCCTGTGAAATGTTGGCACTTGTCCAGGAGGTTTCTTTGTCTTCTAACTTGAGGCCCTGATACTGCAAAATGGACGCAGACAGCATGGTTCTGTACATACTACACTGAGAACACAAATGTGTTCCACAAGTTCATTTAGCATGTTTTTAGGCGCGCACAGTTCACATGATCATACATTTTGGGCGGCATGCAGACTTTGTGGACAAGAGCAGATAACGAAATATGTGTCACTTTGATGCTCACAGCTCCATGCAGAAAGTATCATTTGGGCTTATTGCTGCCGGGATATGCTGCACCCACAACACACAACCATATTTCCCACAGTAACTGTCTTCACATTCTTTCATTTGCTTTGCGATACAGAGCGACAGAGACCTGCACGTACTTATAGACCTGGAGTTACAGCCAGGTAACTTCTGTTTTGCCTTCTTGTATTACCAAATATGGGACTGTTCTGTGCAGTCATGTTGTTTCATTCACTGTGATAGAAAGCCGGGGTCGCAGTGAGCAGAAGGTTTGCTAGCTTTGCTAGATGTGTGTTACTGAAAAGGGGAAGATAACTGCTTCATGTCTCTACTGGCATCAGAAACTTGTAGGAGAAAACACAAGTAGCCTGTGCTGACCAATCACAGTTCTTGTGGTCTCCATGTGGTTTCTCTGAAGGTGCACGTCAGCTACGGTGAGCTATAGAGCTACAGGCCTAGGCCATAACACATTCATGTACAACTGTAAATCAACCATAAACCAACACTTTTAGACCACTGCAGCACATCAGGTCATGTAAGTAACCCAGACTTCCACCGTAGATGTTAGTAAGGTTACTCTGTCTGTGGTTGTGTTCTTTTCTTTTTTTTACTTGTGGTACTTCTGCTACAGCAGTGGATTCCGCAGTGGATTCCGCTGTGCAGTACACCGGGACCTCCCTGGTCTGGTTGGAGGGTGTTTGAAGTTTGAGTGGAGCAGTATCCGTTTGGCCACCACCTCCCTTTGCCTCATAGATAACAATGCTATCAGGGGTGGAGGAGTCAGGAGGGATGGGGTCAGATGAGAAGAAGAGAGGGGGAGTGGGACTTCATGTTGTGCCCCACCTCTATAAATGCTGAAAATGGTTATTTTTGTCCTTTTATCATTTAAAGGTTGGGTAGGCAGTTTTCTTTTGGCGTCACTGGACAAAAATGCCATATTAACTGTGCAGCATATTGTAATTCAAGTGGTCTGAGAGCAAACCTCTACTTCAGCCCCCCCTCTTGGCTCTGTTTTCAGGCTTCAGAAAATCTATCCCGTGTTGGTAGACTTTAGCCAATCACAGGTTATTTCAGAGAGACGGTGTGTTTGTATTGGCTAAACTACAAGAGCAGATGTGTGTTCACGTCTCTTCAGACAGTGAAAGCCTGATTGAATGGAGGAAAATCCTGCTGAAAATCCTGAAACTTGTGATAAATGTCCAACACATCCTTTGCCTACAGCGGTGTATAGTACAAAACAACATGTCCCAGCTCCACACGGAGCTTCAGGCTCATTACTTCAATGCCAGGGCGTAACGACGAGTGGCAAAGAGGCATGATGACAAATAGTGGGGAATAACTTTTGAAGGGGACAGTGGTGTGTGTGTGGTGTACTAGCCTCTCATCCTGCTGCTGGACGGCGTTGCAGCTGCCTCTGAAACCTGGGGTGCTCTGCTCTGCGGCCACGAATCGCTAGAGGGGCGTCTTTGAGAAAACAGGTCACGCCGTGGAGAGCGAGCTTTACAAGGGATACGGTTTCGCAGGGGAACCGACTCCTTCTGCTGCCTGTTGAAGTAGTGGGTTTGGTGAGAGGGGCTTAGCGGAGTGATACGAGGCAGCAGAGAGAGAGGAGGAAGGTTTTGCATAGGTTGCACAGATTTTGCCTACCCCAGCTTTAAGTGGAGAGATTTAGTGTCCAATGTAGTTTTGATACAAGAATGACATTGAAAATTGTAACAAAAAAAGCATGGGATTCTGGACAAAATATCACTTATAGCAGTGTCCTGTAAATGCATAGTGTTTGGAGAAGAAATTGAGATATGTAAAGTGCTGTGGAGTAGAGACCTTAAGAGCAGAACATTTGTGTGATTGAAAAAAAGATCCTGGAATTTAAGAGGAAATCCAGCTGCAGGTGTTGAGACTCAAACACTGAAAGCTGAGTGATAGGAAAACTTCAAACTACGAGACAAAAAAAAAACCCCCAAAAAAAACAATAAAAAGAAGCAAAAGCAGGAGACAAAGAGAAAAGCCAGCAGAAAATACTTGAGATCTGCCTCCATTCACAACAGATCATACCACTCCCACATGTCAACAGTTCTGCAGAAGGTTGGCCGGCCCTCCTGTTGACATGACGAGTCCCCTCAGCCAACTGGAAGCCAGCTTTTCGTCTCTACAAACCAGTTTCCTGTTGCAACCATTTTTTTTACTCATTCACAAAAAACACATGATTCTGACTAAAGACTGAATTAAATGATACCAGAACATCCTCACCTATGTGCTCAGCTTTTTGAGGTGCAGCGTCTTTGAGCACTTGTAAAAGCGCTTGATAAATAAAATGTATTATTATTAAAATATAAATATTCACCTTAAGCATATGATTCTTAAAATGTATACTTTTAAACTGCTGCTGTATTAAGACTGACAGACTCTGAGGAGGTTGGACAAAGCCTGACCACACACAGTGACCCTCCAGGTCACCCAGCAGCCCTTTGGGCTGAGGCCTCTTTGATGTTAATGCCGGATTGCAGCAGGCAGGAAGAGCCCTGATACCAATCTGATCCCTCCTGCACTGCAATTTTATCCCCCTCCACTGTTTCCTGAAGCACAAGCTACCCAAAAGCGATATGGTAGGTGCTTGATTTTCAGCCCCAAATTGAATTAAGGTTCGAGCCGGTGAGGACGTGGTTCCTTACTGCCTTAAAGCTTCTGCTTTAAGTGAAAGTGGCCATGCCCTTCTTTCTTTTTTCCACAAGGCTGTCTTTCTGAAGAGAGAAGAATGGTTTATGTAATCTTCTCGGTTGAGCTGCCGTTTGTTTCTGGATGAATCTGTAGAGGTTTCCCATAGAACGAGACTGCGTTAGTGTTCTGGATAGCTGGTTTAAGCATCTACATTCGAAATGGACCAAAGTCCGAAAGGAGCCCCCAAATCTTCAAAGTTTCCCTAAAACTCATCTCTGTTGAACTGAGTCAGAGGTGGGGACATTTTGTGATTTAGCAATGCTGTTGGGCACTACAAATCAGGGATTTGCTGCATTAATCAATAGTTTCATAATAACAATGGGTCAAATGACTATGAGTAATGTGAAAGGGGCCACTCATAGTGACAAATCCTCAGAGAATTAGCATGTGCAGTTCCCCTCTATGAAGCATTTTAGCGCCTTTAGCTCTTTTAGCTTGTTTTACTGCCTGTGACTGTGTTTTGGCTCAGTCTCACAGCTCTCATCAGCGTTGTTTCAGCTGTAATTGCTAAGCAGCAAACAGCAGACAGATCCAGTCAGAGACCAGCTGGTGAACATAGTGGAGCATTTAGCAGCTAGAGGGCCAGATATTTCCCTCAAGAGTTGGTGGAGACCAAAAACAGAGCTAACAGAGAGGGAATACTGGAATATTTGCACACCATAACAACTTTATAAGGGAAAACATATGTCAATTTTGTGTTTACAGCTTGTTCCGCTTCCCCAAAGTGGCCAAAAAAAAAAAATGTTAATGCAGCTTTAAATCTGTTGTAGCTACATTTTAGGAGGAAAGACATTAAATCTTTCTTACTGAAATAAGCACAGAAACATCTGTCTTTCATTCATCTGAGCCCAAGTAATCTGTGTTTCAGACTAGTCCACACTAAGCTGGTCAAATTTAAAAACACAATCACAACACAACTCAATTCTCTCCACCTGGTGTTTTCATGTGGACGGAGAAAAAGTAGTTTCTGGAAAATGATGACGTAAGCCTGCTGAGACAAGGTCGGAGGCTGCGTGGCAGTAAGAACACAATTTTCTGTCTCCTCTGACGCTCCGTCTGGTCAGCCATTTTAAAAGACAACACATCCGACCACACAGCACATATACAACCTGTATTTATGTTGTTATTTATGTTGTCATTTATGCTAATCCATTTTTATGTTTTTTGAGGAATATTGTTTATTTTAGTCTTTTTCAATTTCACTCTTTTTATTTCAGTCCCATCCACGTGTCATGTAAGGTTTCTTGAAACCTCTGTCTGATATTGATCCAGATGTCAGGTCAGAGCCAGTGTTGTATAGCACGCAGAGCCAGCTGTCAACAATGGACCACTTGCAAATGGTGCATCCACAGAGTGCAACGTTTCGACTTTTGGGAGACATGTGACAGGTTAGCATGCTAGCGGCAATGATGACATTGTGAAGGCTCATGCTAATGGGTACCATAAGTACGCAGGAGCCATAAACAGGTACGGAATATCAATGAACAAAGCAGAGATCACTTTTTCATCAAACGAGACCAGTGTCTGCTCTTTGTCTTCCAGGTGTGGTGGCTATTATTGCTGGAACTATGAAAATCATCACTTCCTGTATCCAAGAGCTCGTTTGATGGGAAAGATCAACATCTCAGGGTGTTAAGAACAGCACGTGTAAAAGCTCTCATGAACTGATGATACGTTAACTCATGGTTCGGTATTAAATGAGGAATCTGGGAAAAATACAGCTTATATATAGCACATCATTACTTTAAACAGCTTTTCTTCCCAGTGTGAACCCAAACCTCTGACTGGGGAAACAAAAGCCATCCAACACACACACACACACTGCAGTGCTCTGGATTGTTACCTCTCTGCTCTCTTCCACTCGTTACATCGTTAAGCCCTTCAACGCTCTCACTATTCCTCTCTCACATTATCTTTTTCCTTCCCTTCCCTCCCCCTTCACTGTTTTGTCTGCTTATGCAATAACCACCCAACACATGAAACCACCACCACCCTGCCATGGGAAGGAGTGGGTTTATGTGGGCGGAGGCTGAGGCTGTGGAGGAATATCTCTATGTGGACTTATTAGAAAGACATACACTCTCTCTCAGACACACATACTAACAGCATTCTCTGCAGGCCGACACTCGACGACAGACAGATCTGAGCGATAAAGCTTCCTCTGAACAAAAATGGATGGGCTTGAAGCAAACTTCCTCCCATGTTGCCCCTGTGCTGACACATAAAGCTGGCCTTACCACATGAAGAACGCAAACAGGGGGACAGGGCAGGAAAACACATTTAACACCAGTATGCCTGCATTAGTTACTGTAAGAACATTTCACATATCAGTCAAAACAAAAAAGAAAACTGCACAGTTTAGCCACATATCAGTCCATTTCAAACCACCGAGCTCTACGGCTGCTACCAATACTAGATCATGCTTGTGCAGTTTTATACTTAGTATATATATCCATTATATACTGCTCACTTGCACCTGAGTGATGACATGTTAGCATTAATCAGCTGTATGGTCACTCTATAAACTATTGTAGTTGTAAAATAAAGTTGAATTTTACTTAGTGTTGACATGCTTTAGGTGAAGATCAATAAAGTGGTTTTGAGATTCTTTTTTTTTTTTTAAATAGACTGAAAATCTATTTATTTTCACTTGCATACATCTGGATGTAATGGTCTGACTGTATATCTGCTACATTCAGATCTTATTTTTTTGTTTTTGTTCCTTATTTAAACCATGATGCTTTATCAATCAATGAAAACTCTGCAAATATATTCAAATAGCAAAACAACAAAGTGTTTTAGATACTACTACTGATTTTGCACTCACTTGGTTACTTACTAAAACAATAGCTGTACCTTCAGGAGCTGCTAACCAAACTAAACTTATTGATTCAGTCTGGCCTTCATGCTTTTTCTGTGCCCTTTCCACCTTATTAAGAATAAAACTCCAGAACCACAGAAATATTGTTTAGGAATTATCGTCATTGTTATTTTATTTGAAATATCTGCTATCTGCAGCTTCCATCAAAAATCCTGATATTGGCTCTGGCAGAGTGTTTCAAAGAGAACGCAGCAAAGAGAGACTTGATTGACATCAGTAAATGTAGTGAGGGGAAATGATAGTTATGTGATGGCTGACTCAGCAGTACAGTTCATCTGCCTGCAAAGTTTTTCTGCTCTCAGCATTTTCAGGCTACATTTCAGCTGTCAGCATGTAACAGACATTTTCTACAGGAAATGCATTGTCGAGTTTCCTTTCCTCCCTTCTCCTGTCCTCTCCTCTCCTCCCTCGTGAGCAGTTGACTGTTAAGCTCCCCCTGGAGGCAGGCACAGATTACAACAACAGCTAATTTAAATCAACAGCCTAATTACAAAACTTAAAATAATTGAACCACTCTTTATAATGAATTGACATGCAAAACTACAACACTTTTTAACTTTTAAACTTGAACTACCTGATTCTAGATCTAGATCTATTGTGTCTCAGTAGGGATTCACCCACAGATAACATGCTAAATTGGATTCAAGTAAATCCCAAACATTTTCCACCATGCAGTTTCACTTTTGGATTCCTGTAAATGAAGTGCAGTGCCTGCAGCCAGATAGTTAGGCATTAAACCTGATTAACTTTGTCTCGGGATGTAGAAAGCGGAGGTAAAGCTGGACCTGAGCAAAGCCTCACCCACCGCTGTGTTTGATCTGCCGGCTGCTGGAATGTCACATGAGGCTGCCGGTGTTGATAAAACCATTTACAGTCCACTGTGCTGCTTCAAGGAACCAAAGGGCTTGCTGAATGAGGGCAGTGGGAGAAACCCCTGTTATTATAACCAAGGTGTAGCAGGTGGAGAGCTGATACACCCACGCTGTACAGGTGGAGAGGAAAGATGGAGAGAGGTTTTCAGGACAATGAGTGTGAGGATGCTCCATGTGACCCAGTGAATCTCACTATTTATGACATGTTTGAAGTTTAACTAAAATAAAAATGAATCTGCGTACTAGATCTCTGCAAACACAGTTCAACCTGGAGAGTTTGAAAGCAGGCTATAACATATGGTATACAGGCCATGAAAGGTTTTACATTTGCTGTTTTCAACACCAAGCAGGTCATTCCTGGGAAAAATCCTTTGGTGTCAGAGTTAAAAGTATATATATATATATATATATATATATATATATATATATATATAATATATAATATATAATATATATACTCTTAACTTTATATATATATGTACGGGTTTGCTTGGATTAAACAGAGAAGACCTTAAAGCTGAAGAGCTGAGAGCAAAGAAGTGTCTTTGAATTTTTAAGGACTGACCCCTTCATGTTCGTGTTCAAAACCGCAACATTAAGCATTTACATTTTGATAGGTGATGTGTTCCTAACCATCAAACCCTGAAGACGCCTCAACTTAATCCTGCTGACAATGTTCTTCAGTTATCAGTAAGCAGAACACAGTGCAGGCCAAGGCTGCACATCACCATTAGCTGTTTAAAAGAAACAGTCCAACATGTGGGGGAAACAGCTGTTGACACCAAAATGAGTTTTATCTGAGATACGGGTCAGAGATCTGTTTAATACACCTTCCCCCAACTCCAAAGCCATGTTGTTGTGTCAAAGTGGAGATGACCTACCTGAAGACATTAAACCCAGGTCAGTCTTGGATATAATGTCGGCTAGCAAATATTTGTTTCTGTTTTGACACAGTAGGCTAGCAGATATGAGATAGAGTCATTGATCATTAATGGTTTATCAATATGTCTATTTCTGAGCCTTTAGTCCATCTTAAAACCAACCAGACCTGACCTTTTCCACCTCAGCCATCTCCCCCACAGCCTAGTTGTGGACAGGCCTCTCATGTCTCTCATTCATCAGTGATTACTACAGTAGTGTGCTCAGGCTCATGTGGTTTCTGCTCCAGTTGAAGAGATAATAGTGAACAATCCACACTCCCCTTAACCAAACATCCAGCCCTGAAGAGATCCACCATTGTTCAACATGGAGAGTCCTGCCTTCACATGCAAGGATCCCTCTGTGGCTCCAAAACTTACATTAACTAACATGTTTGAGGTGCTGATGGTCCACGATGATTCAGTCATCCAATGGGACTATTTCTACCTGCATCTGATACAAAGGCTTTGGATTCAGAAAATGAAGTTTGCTAAACCATGGGAATCTGTTCTCCTGACTACATCCAGCACAGAGTCACTGGTGTAAAAGCTTCATATCTGGACTGTGTTGTATTGATAAGTGCAGCAGCTTTTAAAAGCATTTCCGTATCGAGTCAACAACTCTATCTTTCTGGCTTTCCTCTGTTTGGACAAGGTCAGGTGACAGGCTCTGCCAGATATTTGTGAATGAATGCGCCCGAGCGCTCAAGGCATCTGTGTGTGTGTGTGTGTGCGTGCAGACACATGCATGTGTGTGGAGGGCCGTCCATTCATACATTCTTTCCTCCCACAGTAACCTGAGCCTGGGGGGAGGGGTGGGGAGCAGGAGAGCAGAGAGAGAGAGAGAGAGAGAGGGTGGAGTCTCATTGACTTCTCATGGGGGCAATCCAACTTTCTCAGCACTTGTCTAAAATACATAGACCTGGATGCATGTCCCAACTCAACATTATGCCAAGTCGACTCAAAGAGAGACGAAGTGTGAAGTGAGGAAGCTTGATGCTCAACACTGAAACACTGACTACACATACTGTATTATAATAACATGATCACCATACACCATATATCTGTATTTATCTGAGGGTATTTATTCCAACTGGTCACAGCAATAAAACTATATCAACAGTCTGTTCTCAGCTTTTGCTAGAACTAACCAGGCTCTCATATCAAGGGCTCGTCACTCTGACTCTTTTAAAATTCACTTAAACTCTCATACGATCTGGTCTCTACAGCTTTAAACCAACCTATTGGCAGAAATGCTAGCATATAATATAATATAATATAATATAATATAATATAATATAATATAATATAATAGAATAGAATCTTTTTGGTTGTAAAATCAATTCTGTCTCAATGCAAGTCAGCTCAAAGGGTAATTTAACACTAAATCAAAACCTGCCTTTTTGAATTAGCAAATTATATGTACAATGTATAATAATAAAATAATAACAATAATACATTTTTTATCTTTTATATGAACTAATTGTGTCCCCAAAGGGGTTGCAAGATAAATCTAAGGGGTCACAAGATGCATAACAGATGCATGCCAGAAGACTGAATTAAAATCACAATAAAATGAACATGAAATTTAGTAGATTTTTCCGACTTTAATAATTTATTTTGTCTTGTGAAATAGCTAAGAGTTTTACCCCTAAAATGATACGCAAACCATTTGAGAAGGGAAAATAACTGAGGTTAGACCTGTTATGTTGTGACAAACATTGCTTCATTTTAAGCAGACACACACGAGCCAAAACCGCTGGCAACCACTCATCTTGATTTTGCTAAAATATTTGATGCTGCCCTGAACACCACAACCCACGACAACGTCACGTGAGAGCTTCAAATCATTCTTCCTGTCCGCCTGGTGGATTCAGAACTCATTATATAATTGCACAACTCCAACCTTTCTTCTTCTTCTTCTTCTTCTTCTTCTTCTTCTTCTTCTTATTGATCATGGTAACTTCAAAAATGGCAGCAACTGCGGTGGTAGTGTTTTTTGCACTTGGAAAGACCCCTTTCTCTGTCTTTTTTACTCTGTCAGGCAACTCTTTCTTTCTTCTCTGATCATTTTGGATTCACTCTAAATATTATGATGTTTGTCATGGAGATTCTTGTTTTGAGAAGGTTACTTTCCACTTGGGTTTGTTCAGCCTCTTGTGC
This sequence comes from Macquaria australasica, assembly GCA_005408345.1. NCBI lineage: Eukaryota > Metazoa > Chordata > Actinopteri > Centrarchiformes > Percichthyidae > Macquaria > Macquaria australasica. Next base: position 129,145 of record SEMN01000927.1, on the reverse strand, counting down.
ATATTTCTTATTTTTATTGATTATTTTTAACTGTGCTACATTCTTTTCCTCAGTTCAAATCAAGACTTGAAACCAATAAAGCAGATATGAAGCCATCTTGGTTTATTTCTACAGTGAATACAACTGTATTACGTTGGAATCCACGACAACAACAAACTCTTTAATGTCCAGCGGGATCCTGACCGGGCTCTTGAGAAACAGGGAAAGTCTAGGCAGAATCCGCATGGATACTTTTTTCTTTCTATCACTGCTCCTTCTCTTGTGTTGTACTATAGAGACTGCTGGGGTGGCACACAACATAATCCTGGAACACACACACACACACACACACACAGATATAGCAGCATGGCCCCAGTCTTTGGCTCCCCTCCCCTGTGTCTGGTTGCAGCCCTCCTCCGTCCTGTGACCTACAGGCATTTAACCTCTGACCTGCAGGGCCAATATTAACTCTTGTGTGATTGTTCCAGGGCAGCCGACTTCCCCTGGCCCAGGCCCTGAGAACATTCCTGGGCTCCGTTGCTAGGAGAGCCTCGCTGTCACACTGCTGACCTCCTCTATGGCCAGGGTTACCCTTGATCTTCTACACACACACACACACAGGAACTCACATGTACCAAAGGACTCATGCACACACACACACACACACACACACACATACAATCAGCAGCACCTCCACCCCCACCCCACCCCCAGCCAGGGGTCCTTGTGGGGGCTGCTGGTCTGTCTCGGAGCTGAAGGCCACCCAGTCCGCCTGCTAGCTGACACCCTGCGTTCACTCTGCTAACACACAACAACTGCATTCAGTCGGAGCTGCTGGTGTCGCTAGCTGCATGGCTGATTGAGATGTTAACCCTCAGTGAGTGTGTTTGCATGCACATTAGTTTGGAGTCTTCTCCTGGTTTTGATCTTATTTGAGATATGACTGTTTACGTGATCACAACAGTATCCAGGTTTCATACAGGTGTGTCTTAACTGCTCGAAATCTCAAAATCGGCTCGCTTTCATCAGCTGTGATGTGGATATCGTACAAAAAAGGCGAGCATTCACACTGTATCATATAATCTTTTTATGGCACAAGCTGAATTAGATGAAGGTATCAATAAAACAATAAAATAAGATTCAAATATAGACCTTCCTTGACAGTTGTGGTCAATTAGTCAACAACTTCACAAATGAGCACATTTTAAAAAGTGATCAACTTAGAAAATCTGCACTTTGTGCCATTTCTGAAGTGTCATCACATAATAACGAGCAGAAAGCTTGCTGGTTGTTTGGACGGCGTCTGTGCATTTTTAAGGACAAACCTCAGCTCATTAAAATGGTAAACTGGTGTTTACTATTTTAATGGTAATATGTTTCTATAGAGATAAACGCTTTAAAATGTAAATGTTGCTGATTGCATTACCCCTCAGTGTGTCAGAAAGCTAATTTAACAAATGTCTATAAGTATTATGGCAGCAAGCTGATTATTGAGGTGCCTTGACTACATTGATTAAATGATTGATTAAATTAATTAAACGTGGACTAAGCCCAGGTCCTTGTTCCATTGTTTTTCTCTGACTTAATTTTTACATTCTCACTGCTGGGTGAAAGTTGTGTGGGCACTAATTCCTCTCACCTTTACACTCACTTATTGTTTATTATTATTTTATTGTTATTATTATTTATTGCCCTTAATGATGCCAATCTAGAAATGTGGGTCATTTTATTGTTGCAATCCATGAAAATCAATAAGAGAGTTGAGCTATCAATCACTTACATTAGAAGAAGAAGAAAGACCTAGCTTATTGCTGTGTGTGTGTGTGCTGTCTCAGTCTTATTTTCCACTGGTTGTTAAATCATAGATAAATCTTGATGTTAAGATAACAAAAACAACAGTGTTTTCACTGAAGGCATTCACAAATGTTCCTGTTGTCTCTTTGTCATGGACAACAATAGCTTGCTAACTGACAGGGTTTTCATTGGTCATTAGTCAAATTGTGTTGTCAGACTGTAGATGTAGTAGATATTAATGATATGTGAGATGTGATCAGTCATCACGACAGAGGACAATGGCTCCTGATATCTAAGTCTTTGAAAGTGAAAGGAGAACTTTAGTACACAGATTGCATAACTCACTTCCACTCACCTTTGATGCTGGCTTTTATGTACCTGCTGTAAACAAATGAACGTCATGTGCTTGCTTGTTGTGTACTTTTGTACTGTGGGTGTTATAATGCAGTATTATAAAAAAGCTGTGCCTCTTTTGACCTTAACAAACCCAACAAGATTAAAAGCAAAAAGTGGGAGTCCTGGATATCAGCGAGATATAAAACCCGACAGTGTGGTGCAATGCTATCCAATCAATCTCAAACTCTCTGCCACGTTGCCCTCACCTTTAAGCATAACATTTAAACATGAGCAGTAATATAATTTCCCACAGATTACACTGGACATTTGTGGAATTATAGATGATAGTTGTTTAAATGTCTGTTTTAATAAGTCAGATGTTTCCGTTTTTACACTGACTAAATTACGTTGATGTGTATTGATTTTCATGTCATTTTGGCAGGACATAAAACAGTTGTGGTTTAAGCAAACTTTGCTCGTTGTTTTAGGTCGGTTCTACATATCATGTAACGTACATTTCAGTTGAGGCACGTGGGATGTATTTGTTTCTCTCTGTTTGCTCTGCTGCTCCAGTCACCTGTTGGTTTTTCCCCTAACACAGCGCAGATGTCAAATGCTTATAAGGGAAGTTGTCCACTTTAATACAATAGCAGCGGACCATTCATCACCTATCACTGCTCACTGACAGAGGAAGTTTGCTCAGGGCGATGGCTGCATCCTCATCTCATGTTTGTTAAGACCTGAGACACTGTGGAGCGTTCCGATTCATTGCCAGTAGGTTTACACATACAAGGAATTTGCCTTGGTATATTGGTGCATAACAATAAACGTAGTAAGTAGAAAATATAATCAAAGATAAAACAAGTACTGATAGACGAGGAGACCAATATTCTGATTACACAGTGAACACATAAGAATGGAATTAATCTCAAACAAGGTCATTTTCATATTTTCATCTGCATAGTCCAGTATGTCCATCTGTATTGTGTGTGTGTGTGTGTGTGTGTGCAGATGCTACAATAGAGGGCTGGTTGCCAGTCATGTCAGCAGACAAAGGCAGCAGCAGGACAGATTCTGGGGAACAATGGACATGAGTCTAGTCGACGTGGACACACACACACACACACACGCACACACACACATACTGTCATGTAAGTAAAATAATAGTTTGAAACACGTCATAAGTTGTGACACATGATGAGGATCGTAAAAACAGATCAGCTATAGGTCTGAAGTTGTGTGTCACATAATAAAACATTATATTTAAGTATTTCTTTACGATGATGTTGCCGAACTAAAAGTTATCCATATGACTGAAACATCCCATTTTGAAGACACATATAAATGTCTTTTCCTGAACACAAGGATGGATTCTTCAGAAGTGGATTCTGGGTAACTGTGGCCCAAAGAAGGACATCTTATCTATCTATCATGGTTCATGTACCTTTTAAAATGTCCTGACTGGCTGGGCAGGACCAACACACACAACATGTAATTCAACATATTAGGTTTATTGTTTTAACATTGCTTTCTCATTTTCCTCCACATTCATGTTTTATATATATAATACACTGTATTGCATTAGTTTAAAACATGTTTCCAATGCCATCCAATAGTGCAACACTACAAACAAGTCTCCAAAGTGATCATAGAATTCAGAAGTCAGTCACATTTCCACATTGCAATTATATGGTATGCACCCTCAGGCTTTTTTGTTTTATTATTCTTCACACCACTTTGTTTGAAAGTGCATGTTGTTATCTCAGTTTTGACACTATTCAGACAGAATGAAGATCACAGGGGGAGGTGGGGAATCTTCACTGTGTTCCTCATCGTTCAGGATGGCATTTTAGCCCTGGTGGAATGACAGGAAACGGTCTGTAATAGACATTCAGCAGGACAAGCCTAGTTCGTTTGAAGCAGACTGAGGCCTTGATGAGTACAGCATGGAGAACAAGTTGGTTCATTCTTACAGGCCCTGGTGGCCTAGAGGTTACAGGAATAAAACTCTGTAGCTTCACATCACCACACACATGTAATTGGACCCTTTCACACACAGTCAATCAAAACTGAACTTTCTCAGAGTGTATACTGTCTATGCTGTTTGCATATGAGCATGATGATGATCCGCTGACCACATGGCTGATGACTCCACACTGTTTCCCCTCACTTAATTGAGCTGCATCCAATTTGGTGTCTGACTGAGCAGCATGAAGCTGAAGCATGACTCGCTTATGAATACGTGCACACTTACAATGTCCAGCCTGCCTGCCACCTGCCGAGTCTCATATCAAGGCATGCGGGGCCATCATGCACATGCACACACACACACACACACACACACACACACACACATCCCAATACTGTTGACAACAACACACATAACGAAAGGCTCTGACTACACCCTCACCACCCTCACCTCAAAATGAAGCTACTCCTCATCCTAACTATAAAACTGAGTCCTAACTTTAAAATAGCCCCTTGAGGATTCAAACAAACATTCAAAAGTAGTGTTTCTCTCTCTCTCTCTCTCTCTCTCTCTCTCTTTCTCTCTCTCTCTCTCACACACACACACACACACACACACACACACACATACATACATTTGCCCTCTCGTTGCAGACAGACAAAAATCTGCTTGACCAGCACCCCAATTAACCCTTTGACATTGTCTGTGTACAAGTGTATGTGTGTGTGTGTCCTCAATCTGTCCATCAGGTGCTTTTAGAAGCATATGCCCAGTGGTGTGTGTGTGTGTGTGTGTGTTGGTGGGCGTACAACACTGAATGGGACAGGATACAGTGTGAATTTTGGGAAGGCTTTATGCTCGTTGGTAGGTTAAGTCCAGGCTGCTGGTGGGTAAATGGCTTGAGGATATAATTAAAAGACTAAAATAATAAACAGACTGTTATCACAACTGAAGGCTGAGATGCAGCTGCACAATAACCTGCAACCGAATGCAAGCTAACCATATCAAAGCATCAATACAGATGAACTAGCAACAGTGACAGTATTAAGAGCTTCTATTTTTTTCATGATGCCATGTTATATTTATATAAGTTTTCACCTTCTTTATTTACAGGCTTATGGCTGTGTAACTACATGTCGCAGCTAGTCATGCCATATGTTGTTATTTTAAGAATATGTTAGGATACTCGGAAATACCATTATTTGGCAGGTTCTATACCTGTCAAAGATGTCCTAGGACATCTTTTATGAAAATATTTATATGTAATTTGTACTCTGTATATAAACACATAAGTATTTATATATGAATGGGTCAAGGAGATTGTCAGAGTTCTAGGAATGTAAGAACCATGATGATAGCAAATTATATGCCTTAGATTGTTATTAATTGTCTAAAAATTACACCATTACACCGGAGCCAAACATTGTTCACATTTTGCCAACTCTGCTCCATGTAAAATAATGCTACATTAGCCACTAGCAGGTCCTGTGTGCACTGTAACCACAGATGAACAGACAAAGGTCACTGGATTACTTGTGATGCTTAAGAAAAAGTCTAAATTTGATGATGGTGAGGCAGAATCTGGAGTAAGAAGGAACGCTTGTTTTACGTGATTTCTAAATGGACTGATGGACGTTTATCCTCAGTGGACATCAGAGAATCTGCTATCACTGAACAGTGTAAGTTGCCCTGATTCTGGCAGTGTAGGTGCACAACATCTGTGATTTTGACTAAGATGTTTTTTTATGCAAAATTTGCCAATCATGTGCCATGGGTTCCATATGCTTGAAACAAACTAGTTTGTACAACATGTCGTCCGACCACCTCTAAAGACAACAGTGTTAATAGTTGCTGTGAAAGGCCACAGTTGAAGAGGGCGTGAAAATCCTGCTGTCATAGAGAGGGGCGAGAAGCGATTAGTCGCACCAATGGGGGTTCACGGTGCACTCATGAAAAAATAGAGCTTAAGCGAAGAATTTTAATTCTGTATACCTTCACCTCCACACACCTGGCCAATCACTGCAAGAAGTGGCCGTGCATGTCGGATCGTCAGTTTCAGAAATTTACAAAAATTGTCTGAAGCAACCCCCCATTTACGGCATGTAAAGGGTGTGGGGGAAAGGACTTTCTGATGCTGTTAGATGACCTGACAGCACTTTGTTTGAAGCTTACTGAGGTGCTCAACCTGCACAGGCCAGACTGGGCATAGACAACCGATGAAGACACATTAATTTCATACTGTTGACTATCCACAATAAGATCACACCTCACTAAGGTAGCCACGGCGAAAAAAAACACTGCTTCATTTTTATGCATTTGTGTGTGTGCGTGTGTGGACGTTACTAATGAGTTGAGAAGCGGGTCAACTCTGTAAGAAGATAGAGGCCTCCTGGTGAGGAGTGGTCACCACTTCATGATGGCCACGCTTCAGGACACAAACACACACACACAAGGAAGTTGATCAAGTGTATGCAATGAGGTCAGGGAGGTGTGTGGGGAGAGGAGGACGGCGTGAGAACACAAGGCGACGAGGCCCTCTTACTTTTTTCCATGGATCCATATTGTTCTGCAGTAGTGACCACAGGCTGGACACATGCCTGCCATTTGGGCAACAGGTGGTCAACAGACACAGTGGTGAATAAAGAGCAGTGCCACTGCGATGAACAAAGAACGGAAAATTGGGTTTGAACAAGCTGCGCAGAAGTTCATGATTTATTGTAGGTGTTGTGCACAAAGACCCATTGACTGCCCCAGATTTTTTTTTTCATTTTTTCACCACTTAAAGCCATTATTACAAGGCAGAAATATGAGTGCCAACAGCATTTACTTATGAAAATCAGATCAAATTATATCAAATTATCTGACCCCACTGAACAGAATTCCTCAAACTTTTGATACCCACCCAGACAAATCATGCAGTTGCTCTGAGACTTCAGGGCCCCCCAAAGCCCCAGGTTCACTCCCTGTCAGTGAGTTTCAATAATATTTGTTAACCCTAACCCTATTTGTTAAAAGAAATTGGACCACTAAAGTACAATACTAAGGCATGTGTCAAACTTAAGACTAGTTTTTGATGCACTCACATGGTCCAACTTCCCAGTTAAAGTTGGGTTTAATCAAATTACCACAAATGAATGGATAGACAAACCTGGGGCCAGGTATTGCTATTCCAGCACAGGAACACTGACTGGTACATACACAATGCACAGAGAGTGGGAGTTAGGGGGTCAACAGCAAATTCGTAACACATTAATGCAGCTATAGTATGTACAATACATTTACAGCCCAAAGGCCCTCTGAGAGGCGGGATGGACGAAGGGCCTAGCAGGATGAACCAACAGGTAATGAATGCAAGGACAACGATTAACGATATGAGGATTCTTCAGAAGTGCATGTGCGGATGTGAGAATGCAACACCACTCAGGGGACTTCGCATCCACATGGGGAAGACGAAGTGTGGTGGTGGTAGCAGTAAGCAATCTTGCACTGCTCAGGCAGGTCAGACAAAGGGGATCCAAGGCTGGCTCAAAAACCACAGCGCCATTGGGCCAAATGTTGAGTCAGGGCAGGAGGAGAGAAGGGAGGAGGAAGAGAGGGATGTGGATGACCCCCAAGATGTGAACCCAGAAGCACCCCCAAAGCGACCCAAGAGTCGAGTCAAGCCAAAAGGCCAGAGGCCTGAAGAGCCCTGGATGAAAGTATAGGATCAAGTGGCCAAAGAGCCAACAGAACGGTGGAGATTTCCAAAGAAAGGGAGGAAGGACCTTGTTATCTCCAAAGTTACGAGGATGGAGCAGGAGTACAGGGTGCAACCGATAGCACCACGGCAGCAGGGGCGTTGGATAACGTGGGAGGGTGTTGTGAGTCAGGCAATCAACTGGGCAGACTTGTGGAAACTGCCACTGTAGCCAGACTGTATTAAAATCACCCCCTATTATAGGAGCAAATTCATTCGAGAATTAGATTAGTTAAGTAGTCATAGAACTCAGCATCAAATACATTTGGTGCATTTACTTAGAGAAGTTACATTTTTACTGTTTTTATGTAAGTTTGGCAGTGATTGCTACACCTCTGCTCTTTTTTGCATTTGAAGAAGATGCAATAACATGGTAGAACTTATTCAGCATTCTGTCAACATAATTTTCCAATAAATGGGTTTATTGAAAAAAGGCCAACTCTACTTTTTCATCCTTAGGAAACACATAATGCTTATTGGTTTCTTCTACTGGATTACTAACATCCATCACATCATATCCTATTCAATCACAGATGCATGGACTAGTCCGCCTCTCAAAAGTCTGCCTGTCTGCTGAGGGGTCTTTGACCCCCGCTAGCCGAGGCTTTGACAACATGACAGGGCAGCAAGCTGCAGGCCATGGGGCTGATGGGCCACGATATTGTATAGAGGGCAACTGTCCATTCTGGACTATTGTCTGGATGAGCGCTACTGTCTCTGAGACAAAAGAAGCACCTGCCTGATCATCCAAACACACACACACACGCACACACACATACTGGTCTGCCATGTGCCTGACACAAGGCCACTGTGTGTCCATAACCTCACAAAGGAGGGGAGTGTGATGTGGGGCAGGACATGTAACACACGCTCAGGGACTGTGTGTGTGTGTGTGTGTGTGTGTGTGTGTGTTGAGGTTATGGATATTGGCGGGAGAAAGAGGTGGGGGAGTGTGTGTGTGTGTGTGTGTGTGTGTGTGTGTGTTGGGGGTGGGAAGGCTCACTCTAGGGGTCAGTTTGGCGGGAATGTCAGGCTTGTTGGATTTACATCTGTTCAGCAGTGTGCCAGGCTGTGCGCCACACTACAGAAAATACACACACACAAGCTCATCCAGCCATTTGTGAGGAACAGAAAGGCATCATGTTGGCATGTGCCTGATTAACAACAGGTCAATCTGTCTCTATGTGTATGTTTGTGTGTGAGTGTGTGTGCACATGAGCAGCGGAAGCGACACTAAAACACTTGTTGCGCATCTGTCCTCAAAGGCATGTCGAATGAGCAGCTCCTATAGTCAAAGAGGGGCTCTGTTGATCCAGCCAGCCTTCTATTGAAAGTCATCCAGAGAGACATAGGCAGACTCTGTCGTAGCTGTCAGGCCTCACCATCACTCTGGGGCTCAGTGAATAATTGTGCATTCATGTGCTGTCAGGATAACTGCATATACTGCTCATCACCAGGGAGTTGCACTTATATGTCCCCCCATGTCAGGCACTGAGGTTGAAGAAATCAGGACACAAGTTTGCTCAAGTTAGTTTTGGTTAGTGGTGATGACAAAATAAATAATCTATGACCTCTATCAAACTGTATAAATTCAGGAAAATAGCAGTGTTTTAATATGACAAAGGCGTCAGAAAATCACTCCAAAAGCACCTCCTCTGACCACACAGGGTCTTTTGATTGATCCTCGAAATGACAATGCAATATTAGACCATTTGACTTTTGCATGATGGTATACAGCAGTCCATTCTGACAATGTGAAAAACACATATATTTGAAACTGTTGTTCATGGCTAGACTGTAGCCTATAAACTTGGAATCTGTGTGTGACAGCTTACCTGCCTGAAATGTATACAGAGGGCCAGTTACTGTTAGATCCTGACTGATCCTGTCTCCATGTCAGTGATAATGAATAATTATGAATAATTAATGGAGTTGCAGCTGCTGTCCCTCCTGTGTAAATGTGCACAGTAGCCTACCTCTCTCACTTTGAAGATGCACATATTGATCCTGCTGCTACGGTGGCCCTGAAGGTCAAAACACATTTCACAAAAAACAACAACATTACACAAAACCCTACAACATTTCACAAAACACAACAACATTACACAAAACACAACATTTCACAAAACACAACAACATTTCACAAAACACAACAACATTACACACAACAACATTACACAAAACACAACATTTCACAAAACACAACATTTCACAAAACCCTACAACATTTCACAAAACACAACAACATTAAACAAAACACAACATTTCACAAAACACAACAACATTTCACAAAACACAACAACATTACACAAAACACAATGACATTTCAGATTACAGAAAGGGAGGGACAGCACTTCTTGTTTGTGATTGGACCAAAAACAAGTCACTTCAGAGTTTTTTCAAAGGATGTGTTAAGGGGGGCGGTGCTAGATTGGATCAACCGGAGGGACGCCCTAAACTCTTCGCTGCTGTGATTGGTTGTTTCGCTGTCAGGCAACCGATGACACTCTGGGCATGTTTAAGGCCAGTTCAGACCAAAGATTCGCGACGAGACAAAAATCGTTTTAGAACGTTGCAGGGAAAAGTTGCAGCTGTGTGAAATGAAAGCAAAATGAAGCACTGCATTCAAAACTACTTAAACACTTATCAAAATCAAACTTTTGCACACTCTTCATTCATATTACCAGATTTTTGTCCAACCGACTACACACTGTTGAGCTCAATCAAAAGCACTTTCATCTTTGGTGGGCTTTGTCATAATAGTTCTGCTTCACACTCTCGCCCTTAATCTACCTCTACCTCTTCCTCTCGCTGCTATGGTGGCTTCCATTGTTGTTGTAAAAAGGTACTCACCTGTGGTCTTTTTATAGTGCCTACAATTTGATTGATGAGTTGACAATTAAGCAATTAGGTGTTTGGCCAGGTGGCACATGTATTGGCCAATTGGTCCATGGGAGTGGCATTTTGAATGGCAGTGTTTTGAAATGGCAAACAAGTGACTTTATGTCAGATTCATGTGTCTTATGTAGAGAACTGTGTGCAGTGTGTTGCAGAAAGTGCCATGTTAAATTGCAAATTGGGTGCAAAGTAGAAAATGTGTTTAGAGTTTTGGAGATTTGAGCTGAGGTTTTGCTCTCTGAGTGTCAGTTTCAGTAACTGTGCATTATGTGTCATTTTATTGTGTTAGCAATTGAAAAAAACTGTTGTTACACTGAGTGTCAGCATTGCATTAAAAGTTGTATTTTTATGCGCATTTCAAATTGCTTCCTCTTGTTGCTCAGGGAGTTGGCACCCCTGCTGTCAGTAAGCAGACAAGCATAACTTTTGTGGCCCCTGATGTGTTGGCCACTGCAGCTCCTCTGAAGCGAATCACTGGCATCACCCCACCCTATAATAACACCACAGTGGGCTGGTGAGGTGGTTGACTATCTCCACAAGGAACTGACATTCATGACTGGTTGTAAACATTGATGATTGGTTAATTTTCACAACTTAAGCTAAGTATTTAATCTTAACACTTCCTGTGAGTCATGACATTTTTCTCGGGAAGACCTACCCACAGGTGTTAACAGCAAACATAAAAGCTTTCATGTTTGTATGAAGGCCATTTAGAAGGTCTTGAATTTGCAAAAACGTTAATAATGTGCAAACAAAGTGAGACAAGGTGACTTGGGTTACCAGGTGGAGACACATGGCTCTGTGATATCTGCAGTATCTCTGTTTGTTAGGGAGTGCAAACAGTGACTGGTTGGTGATAAAGTGGCGGTGACTTTGAACAACCAACCAACAACTCCCACACAAGGGCTGTAACACTGTTGGCATGGACATCAAGACCAACGTCCGGCAGTAAAATGTAAACAGGGTGAGTTCAGTTGGGAGAGGAAAGTATTTCAACACACTTTCTGGAATTTGTTTTGCTTTCATTTTTTTTCACCAGTTCTTTGTCTAAAAGAGGGGACTGAATAAGCTGCCTGAACAAAAAGACTGTCTGCTCTTGCTTCCACTTTTGTGCTAAGCTATGCTAAACACATCCTGGGTGTATAGCTAGGCTATAGACATCCTGTATCTGTACTGGGCTTACAGAAATTAATTTGATATCAATACTTTCCCCCAAATGTCTGCAAGCATATTTCCCAAAGTAAGTGTTCCTGTAAGAGGTCTCAGGGGGGAGCACCATCTTTGGGCCTCTGTCAGACCTGTACATTGGTACACTTTCTATGTGTATTTCAGTCCTGTAAGATTTATATGCTATTATATCCACTACTTTTCAAAAGGGAGATGTGGTGCTTTTCATTTCACTGTATTTATCTGATAACTGCAGTAATTGGTTACTTTGCAAAACATTAAGCTAATAAAAACATGATGTATTTCAGTAGTTTAAGCTATTTAATCAATCACAAGTCAAGTCAAGTCAAATTTTATTATCCAGGGATGGAAAGAGTACTAGAATGTTGTACTCAAGTAAAAGTACTTGAGTAGAAATGTACTTAGATAAAAGTAAAAAGTAGGTCAGTTAAACTCTGACTCATCGTTACTGTGTTACTTTTTTAAAAGTGTTTTATGATTGAAGACTGCACAGTTTTAAACACACAACGCACAACGCTACATCGCAGTGGCTGCTGAAGCTCTCATCTGGAAAGTGAGTTACAATTATTGTTGTACTGTCTCCACACCGGGCTGGCTGCGACCGCTCTCCCCAAACCCCACTCACACTCGGCCAGTGAACGGACACATTCAACATGTAACTTTTCCAGAGTCAGCAAAGTGCAGAATGTCCTCTCTGGACATGGAGCTCTCTGGAGCTCTTCCCTCCTGCGGCTGCAGACGCACCAGCAGCTTCTTCTCTGCCTTTTTCATCTGATTTTTGTTTCTACTCTGTAAGGGATACAGCTTGAAATGTAACAACTGAAGTACAATACTTGTGATTAAAAAGTAAAAGTAAAATTACAGATTTTTTAAAATACTCAAACAAGTACACAAAAAATGAATATTTCACAGTAACAAAATACATAATGTCATTTATTACTTCCACTATGACAAATCAGAAATTTGCCTCAAGAGGCTTTAGAATCTGTACAGCATACGACACCCTCTACCCTTAGAACCCTCTCCCACGACCGACAGACAGGAAGTACCAGACCACCAGTATTCAAAGATTCAAAGTCTTCAGATCCTTCACTTAAGTAAAAGTAACATCATCACCATGTAAAATACTCCATTACAAGTAAAAGTCCTGCATTCAAAACTTTACTTTAGTAAGAGTACAGAAGTATTATCAGCAAAATGTACTTCAGTATCTAAAACTAAATGTTAAGTTAAGTTATGTTATTTGAAGTGTCTGACAACATTATGGAAAGGATCCCTACAGAGACAGTCTGTTTTGTTAAAGAGGAAGATCCTTTTTGTTTAACCAGAAACAGAAAGTCTCGCTCTGAAATCTCGCGAGAGGTTGAGTTGTTGCAGGAAGACAAACGGATCTTACTCTTTAACAAACCCTCTAATGTTTATCTTCACCTAACTAACTAATGTCATGTGAAACTGAACATTTCTCAACAGTTTATTTAAGTAAAAAGATTGACACTTCATCCTTCTGCGTGGCATGTGTTTGTTTCTCAGTGCATCAGGACATGCTAACATGTACATATACTTGTGTGAACACATGTGCCTGGTGGTAGTTGGACATGTATTTGTGTGTGCTTGCATATATTATCCATCTTCCTACAAGCGCTGCACTACACTGAGGCATTTGGACGGCTGAATGGAGGAGTGTAGAGGAACAGGGAGGGACAAGGTCGCTTTCAGAGGAGGGAGGAACTCAACACATAAATCCTCCAGCTTCTCTTTTATAAGGCTTCAATTCACCAGGGATCATGTACCATGCTAATAGCTGCCTGTTTCAACCTCCCAGCAAGCTCACATAACACACACCTCCAGCACTTGAACACACACACAAACACATGTAAATATAATAATCTTGAACTATCACTGTCTCTATGTAACACATATTAATACAAAGGCATATAAAAATACACAAAAACACATTTATGCTAACAGCCAGAAACAGAATAGCTATTAAATATAATTTAAACACATTTATACATACAGTTATTTCTGCAGCTCTGGACACTCACAGTTACCACACAGAAAGAATAACACACATTTACGCTTAAGAATACTACGACAAATATATATAGAGAGAGCCTATGTCTCTATAAATCTAACCATAGTAACTCAGACACACACAAACACACACACGCACTCACACACACTCCACAACCCCGGGCCAAATTCAGGCCATTTCTGTCTTGAGATGTTCACACAATTAAGTCAACCTAATGCGAGTGGACAGGCGCCTACTGCCATGGCTGCCAGACACAATATGCTATAATTACACATTCACTAAATGCAAACATCTGAAAATGTTGTCTTCTGTTCGACTCTGCAGCCTGAAAGAATAAAGGGGTCCAGGGTTACATGCCAGAATCTGAAGCAGGCCTTGTGGTGCACAACTTCCCCGCTAACTCTAGAAACTACAGCTAAGAACCATCCTTATTAAGATCCCAGCTCTGAGATTTTATTGTGGATGAGAAAGGAGAATTTTCCAGATTTTAATTTTTCAACAAAATTGGTTAAAAAAAACAAACTTTTAACTTACTAAAGGAATTTTCAATATTTTCCACTTACACCAAAAGCATTTAACTGAATATAAACTTTTACCAGTTTCTTGTTTCATCAATGGGAGAACAACAAAACAAGTGTGTTCAAAGTTTTCTACACAACAGTGTGTTAAAATGAAAGCAGTTGTGCTCAGTTCATTAGTGTGGGTGTTGCTCTAAGCCTTGCATGCATTCAGGGATGTTAATGCAGGCTGCCGACAGATGTGATTCTAAATAGCACCACACTGAGCCTTTACTATTGCACACCAAGACCCTCACACTGCACTCTGAAAAAAGAAATATCATTTGGGAATGAAGCATAGCAGAACCCTTTACTGTGCTGTAAAGAAAGCTGTAGAGCGGGTAGGCCCTTCCAGGCTCGTCCAGTGCCGATATGTGTGCATGCGTGTCTGGCTGCTGGTCTCGCAGCAGGGAAGAGATTAAATACAGTCACTAATTCACTGCAGCCTTGTCTGCTGAGGCGGCAAAGCCACACCTTACTCTCAGCCTCCAGTCGATGCAACAGCCACCCCCCGCTGCAACATATCCCCACTGACCAACTTAGGCCTACTCCCCCCGAACACACACACAGCGTGGTCTGACGGAGGTTGAAGGGGCATCCCAGGAGGGAATAACGGCAAGTGCTGACCACCCACTGCACGGCCAAGCACTCCTTCTCTGTGTAGTAGTTGGCCTCCTGGGCAGACAGCTTCCAGCAACACCTAAGTTTGGACGCCATCCACTTCATGAGACTAACGGGCCACAGCCTTCTGTCTGATGCATCAGTCTGTAGAAAAACAAAACTAAGATTCTACAGCCACGCCAGCGGCTCTGTGAGGCTGTAATGCTCATTGTAAAGAAAACCAAACTGTTAGATAAACCAAAATACTGGCAAATTGATGATGGCACTACATAAAAAGAGAATAACTGAAGTTCACAAAGATCATGAATGTCTGCACCAAACAAGATGGTAAAAGAATGTCTGTGCCAACATTCTTTGCCATCCAGTAGATGTTGAGATATTTCACTTGATAAGTGGAAACACTGACCTGCTGGTGGCGCTGGTTAAAACATCAGGGAGTCAACATGATCATTAGATTCAATGTCTGTACAAGATTTCATAGCAATCCATCCTGTAGTTGTTAAGATATTGCAGTCCTAACCCAGGAACTTGAAGCTCTGCCTGTGTAACACTCCATGCAGAGACGTCCAGTGACACAACGTAGCATATTGTGTTTTGAAATCCAAAATGCACCAAGCAATAATCCAGTGCACTGGTCATATACAGCCTAAAGAGGTCCACCTCTCAAAGGGGACTTCATTAATTGGGAAATGGGTTCAAGTGGTTCTTTTGAAGGGTTGGGTATTTAATTAACAATCTAGTATTTGAGGCATGCAGCACCTCAATCACATCTTCCAGAGTTCGAGGGTAATTTCCCACCTGGGTAATGTCGTTTTGTGTGTAAGCATCATGACTCACTGTGTACTGCCTTTCTCTGGAATTTGGAAAAATCAGCATCTGGTGTCAGAGGTCTACATCCACACTACTACTTTTTGTGTTTTAAAATGAAAACTTTCTCGTTTTATTAAACAGGGGGTCAGCAGCATTTCCTGAGGTCTCCGTTTTAGGGGTTATACAACGCCGGAGTAGTGTGGACACCAGGCGTAAATATAGCAAAAGTTGTGTGTTTTAAAATGAAAACATATTAGTGTGGATGTAGCCTGAGTCACTACTCAGCACACCACATGCATCAGACATCCATACTGAGAACGCACCCTCATGCATTCCCTAACTACTGCTGCAATCATCTACCCACATCGTTCATTTTTTTTTTTTTTGTCTAATTTCTACCGAGACCACTGAGACATTGTGAACATCCCAAACATCCTGTCCCAGGAGGTCTCCATGGCAGCACCATGCCACTTGTGACAGTCTTTGCCATTTTCATTCAGCCACAATACACACATGCCTTTGTGTAAGTCTGTCACTGTCTATGTGCCCATATAGGTTTCTATTAGCCATGTTAGCTGCATGGCTCTATGGATGGCAATGTTGGTCAGTCCAGATTGAAATATCTCTAACTATTGCATGGATTGTCATGACATTTTGCACAGACATTCATGGTTCCCAGAGGATGAATCCAATCAATTACATGATCCTCTGATTTTTCCTCTAGCGCCACAATGAGGTTCACATTTGTGGTTTTGAGTCTCTCAACAACTACTGGATGGATTGTCATGAAATGTGATTCAGACATTCATGTTTCCCTCAGGATAAAATGTAATCACTTTGGTGATCCCTTAATCTTTCCTTCTTTCATCAGGTCAACATGTACTTTGGTATATGACCATATACCTGCAGAACTAATGACATTCCCATCACACTAAGATGCCCTGAACTGTAAACATTATACCTGCTAAACATTGGCATTTAGTTCAAAGCATCGTTGTGTCTAAGTACAGCCTTACAGAGCTGCTAGCATGGCTTGTAGTCTTGTTATTTCATGTTATCCACTAACACCTCACTGTTTCTCCTGTAAAGTTCATCCACTGACAACAACAGTAGACAAACAGGAAGTGTGGCATAATTATAAATGCTTGATCCAAGGCACACAATGTCAGCCATTAATTAAATCCAGAAATATTTAGATTGCTATTGTCCTTGGTTAATACTGTTAACACATTTTGGATGAATCTGTGTTCAGCATGACAAGTGACGCAACATGTGGCTTTCTCTGGCACTTAAGAAGTGTTGAACGACTAAGACAGTGAATGAACTGTGCCACTCCATAAGCTGTAAATGAGGGCAATAGGGCCAACAAAGAATACATTCCTGAGACAAGAGGGTTTCCACTGTCTGTACTCAAATAAAAGGCAAGCAGACGCTGCTCTATAAACCTTGCAGGGCCCTCTCACTGGGAAAACCTTTTGCATTTTACACCATTCCCTAACTCTCTGCGTCAATTGGCCAGGGGAATTGAGAATAGTGGTCACTGCAGGTATAAAGAAGGGGTCCTGACTTTCAAGGTGGTCCCATTAAGGATCATTAGTTTTATAGTGCTCCTTAACAGGCCTGACTTCCTGGATGACCTAAACTCTACTTTGATTCAAGACTAACAAAACACAGGCAAAACATATTCAAAGATGGTTCCCAGAAGGTCCCTTTTATTCACCTGGTGACAACAATTCATATATTGTCAGAGGGTGTTTTCTGCACCAGTTTCTATTCAAAAACATATTAAAATGGTCCTTCACCAAAAACAAAATGGGTCTATTGCTGTACAAGACAAAATCTCTGGTACCAGAAACTAGTTTGCTAGAAACTGTACACAGACACACACACACACACACACACATACACAGAGGTCAGATAAAGCGTCCACTGACTCAATCCAGCCAGTGGCATCTGAGGAATCTTAACAGCATTTTAATGACCTGGGGAGGCAACAAAGACATCAAGAAGGCACCAAAAGAGGGGTGTGTGTGTGTGTGTGTGTGTGTGTGTGTGTGTGTGTGTTTGTATTGAAGTGGAGGACATTCAGTGAATAGAATAATACAGCCAGAGCCGTAAGCTGTCAAAACAATGAAAAATCAAGTAAAAAATGATTTAATTTCTACAGATGTGTTGCTGATGATGAGGTTTGTTTGGCCAGACACGGATATCAAGATATCATAAATCATTTACATTACAGCCGGAATCTGCAAGTGTTCAAACTGGTTATGGAGGCTTTCCACTACTGTATGTGTAAATAACTGATCATAATAATAATAATGATTGCAAAATCTATCAATTTGTTTCCTTTGAATATGCCTTTCTTTTCTTCTGACCTTATTAAAACCCAATATGTAGAAGAGCACTTAAGTGGTAACACTTTCCTAAACTGGGCTGACACATTTGGTGAAGACCTTAAAGCATTGTTATTACATCAAAGAAGGAAATATGCTTTGTTTTATATGTTCTGTACAAGAAAAAATACATATTCTTTGTGTTTGCCAGAAAGTCATTCACAGACAAAGAAATGTACAGTGTGTTATCCTACATGGTGACATTACTTATGTCAGAGGCCTGTAAACACACTACTATAGACCTCCAGTAAGAAAAATCTAAATATTTGGGATTTGGGAGGGGTTCTGCTGCGTATAAAGTCCTGTCAACGCCAGTCACAGATACAGAGAAGATGAACATTCATTGTATTTAACCAGGTTAAACAGCTGGATTCTCTGAGACCCCAAATACAAGTAACGTGTCATTTTCTGTAGCGGACTTCTGAAACATGTCGTCAG
The DNA here is from genome assembly GCA_005408345.1 of Macquaria australasica. Classification (NCBI taxonomy): domain Eukaryota; kingdom Metazoa; phylum Chordata; class Actinopteri; order Centrarchiformes; family Percichthyidae; genus Macquaria; species Macquaria australasica. Next base: position 110,391 of record SEMN01000927.1, on the reverse strand, counting down.
TTCAAAATCATGTTCATAAGCAATTCTCATCAGTTTATAAAAAAGTCACTAGATTAAAGGGCAAACAGATGGACACACTCGGGTAGTGGCCTCGCACAGATCTGATGTACTGCTGAATGCTGAAATGTCACAAATATCAAGAATGTTTGATTGACACAGAGGAGACTTGCAGATACAGTCGCAGCACTTGAAAGCAACAAAGCACTGCCAAATGTCCTGAGATACATGATCTGATGTTATGCAGCATTTTCTTAAACCTACAAACACATAACTGACACTCACACACTATACAAACCTCTAACTTCAAGATCAAACACGTCACTCTTTCAGATAGCAAACATCTGATGAGAACAATTCACACTGAAACTACCTGTTACTGCAATGAATCACAATATTTATGAGAGACTGGTGTATTATGAGATTTTCTGTTTAGTGTTTCCAGGCAATTGACTTGAGTGTTAGTGCTTCTGAATGTGTACAAGTTGAGTTTTATGAAGCGATATGTGTTTAGAATTGTCCATCAAACAATCACCACCCACGAGAGTGTGTGAGACCTGATGGACCACAGTGCAGATGGAAATGATAGTAGCATCAGTACTGTTTTAAGCTAACCTCCTCTCTCCCTCCCTCTCTGGCCTCCAAGTCTTATCTTTGGCCATTTGTAGCGACCATTAGCATTGAAGGGCTGGGTAATCTCTAGCTGCAGGGAAGGAAATTCACTTTCAAAGAGCCGAGGCCATTCTCTGCTCCCTCTCACACCAACTCCCCCCCTGTCGCCTCCTCCTCTTCTCCTGGGCTCACAGCCTTTATATTGACATCTGTCCACCACATTCCAAACACATCTCCTCATCCATACCTGTTGGTCCAACACAAAAAGGCTAATTCTTCTCTGGATGACAAAAATACATTCTTACATGCTTGGAGTTGTTAAATATCATATGTTTATTGCTTTCCTTGTCCTTGTGTGTGTGTGTGTGTGTGTGTGTGTGAACTTTGTTGATCCCTGAGAGGAAATTTGGTAAATTAGAAAGCAACTTCATCATGCAGTTTTCTTCCCTGTTGGGTAATTGAAACATAGTCTCCTGCATGACATTTGTGGTGGTGGAAATATTGTACTATACTACACAGTCCTGTTGTAACCTATAATGTAATAACTATCATACAATGTAATACTCCGCAGAAGAACATGTTCATGGAAATACATGGAAGATGTGGTAAAAAACTGATTACATTTTCATGCAATAAAATACATTTTTAAAGATAAATTATTAAACAAATCAAACGTTGTGTTTATTATTTTCTGTCTGCTTCATCTTGAGTTTATTTAAAACAAAATTGTTTGACATTTTGGGAAAATACGAATAAATTCCATTTCTTTCTGAGAGTTAGATGAAAAGATCAATACCACTCTCGTGTCTGTACGTTCAGTATGGAGCTAGAACCAGAAGGCACTGAGCTTAGCATAAAGACTGACAGCAGGGTAAACAGCTGGCCTGGCTCTGTCCAAAGTGAGAGAATAGATCTGCAGCACCAGTGCCTCTAAAGCTCACTAATACTTAGGAGCTCTAAGTTTGTTGGAGAAAGTCAGGAAAGGCTAGTTTTTCTCCCCTTCTTCTAGTCTTTATGCTAAGCTAGGCTAACTACCTCCTTGCTGCACCTCCAGTCATGAGAGTGTGCTATCAATCTTCTCATAAGTATATTTCTCAAAATGTTTGAGCTACTCCTTTATGACTTGAAAAAAACAAAACAACTTTGGTAATGCAGCAAAAGGGCTAAGAAATAATAATTAGATTGCTATATATTGGTATTTAACCCGAGGTCCACTTACTAGCTTTTTCCAGAGCTTTCATCCAGATCTCACAATCTTCCTCAGTGGATGTTTGTCATGTTGCAGTTTTTTTTTTGTTTTGTTTTTTTGTCAAACTACTGTTTTCAAGATCAGGAATGAACATTCACGCTCAATGTATTGATTGATATTTATACTTTAACCTACTGAAACTAATTTTGTAACTTTAAAAAAAAACATTATCTGGCAGGTATTAACTGTATGTTCTGTCTCTACACAGGCTTACCTACTCCCTTATGTGGAGCAGTCATTGCAGGGGGTTGATATGCAACGTTCACTCTTGAAGACAGGATGACAGCAACGAGGACCATCCTTTTATGATTAATGTCATATTCATGGCCCGCCAGAGGCACAGGAGAACTGAGCAGCTGCGTAGGCCTTAGATTTAGATCTGGATTTATGTTTAGGCTGATTTGCATCTTCAGTCCCTGGGAAGCACGTACAACTCCAACCTCAGATCCAGGATCTTCTGTACAGAGTTAAGACAAAACAAAGCTCAAACAAGAGTCATAGAGGTTTTATTTCAAGTGCCCACTGAAAGTAAAGCCTTTCTCTCTCTGTAACCCCCCCCTCATAAAAATGTCACTCAGTCCCCATCCAGAACAATATTCCTGCATGTTGATTCACACCCTCTTCCTTGCACACAAGGGTGTGAACAATCAAATTTCACTTTTCCTCCCTGTGAAAGCAAAGGAACTGACAAGAACAATGACTGCTGTTGTTGGTTCTTCTGTAGAATGCAAGAAACAAAAGAACAGTGGGATATATTTCAGTAGTAGAGGGTAATATATGACCTCCGGTCATAATGAGCCAAGACAAGAACCAATAGACACAAAAACGTATTGTCAATTACTTTTTTAAATGTTCTACATGGGTAAGGACATGGTTCTGTACAAATAATGTGCTTAAAGTGTACATATTGCATCTACTTATCAAGAGACACTTAATTATCCAGCAGACAAAATATTTGGTGACATACGTCGTTCCACTTTAGTACCATTTTGTAGCATACACAGACATTTTTGTATTTATTTTTGTTTAATTTGTCTTTGATTAAGAGTGATATATAAATGTAGCCATTAACCATTTATGTAGGCATTCAAATGGAGATTTGAACAATGGCAGTCGTCAATATGGAAGCACAACATAAAGTTCGCCCTTTGCTCTACTTTGCTTTCACAGTACAGTACACTAAAACACACAGTAGCTGTAGGCTTGTGTCCTTTAAAGCTGCTCTAAGCAGCCCGCACTGACAAATATATTGAGGATGTAATTACTCAGAAATGTGGGCAGCACTCTGCCCTGGTCCTCGCTGTGTGGATGGCTTGTATGGGGTTATTCCAGGTACTCCGGTGTCCTCCCACAGTCCAAAGATGTTCATCTCAGGTCGACTGGAAATTGCCTATAGTTGTGAATGTGTGTAAAAAATGTATTTTCTTATTTTTATTTTGCCTGTTTGCCATGAAAAAGACCAAAGAAAATGAAGATGAAATGCCACAAATGACCACAAGATGTCTCCACAAATCTCCTGACTGCGTGAAGTCCATTAAAAAAGTCCCAACTTCCCTCTCAGTTTATACATTTATTATTACATGACATGTTCTCAGTAGATTGGTGGCAATTTTGTTCCGTTAAGATATTAACATTAACATGTTTTGAGGTGTGTTTGCTTGACTGACACGTGTCTTGGCCTATCACACTCAGCTGGTGGTTGCCACATGCAGCTCTGCTAGGGCGCCCAAAGTTAGGATTCTCTGACTCTAACAGCTGACATTGATGTTGGCAGACAAAACCTCCCCACAGAGACACGTGGGTGATGTTTCACTACGCCCTGCAGTGTTTTCCTGCCTTTGGCTCCAGCTCCATCATGAACTGAATAGTAGGTATAAAGGATGGATGGATGGGTTGCCAAGAAATCCTACAGATTGACATCACCAAACCAAATGTCCTCTCTCGTGTGGTGGTGGAGGAGCTCAATTAATCATTGCTGCTTCAGAGACGTTTAGATTTAAGCTTGGATTCGTCACTCTTGCTATGTCTCGGTCCACCCCCACTAGAGTTTAAGCAGACTAGTGAATCTCAGCTGTCTTTTTATGTGATCTGATCTAGGTAAGTAAGTAGCTCTTTTATTGATGTATAACCATGGTTTCTTTTATTTCTTTTTTTGGGGCATGCATAGGCAGAAAATGTAAGAAAAAAATCAACAACAGCAGAAATGTGGAACGACCAGGTTCATATTAGTTATCCATTTGTCACTTCTCCAGGTTGTCTCCTACTGGTAACTCCTCCAGTCCTTGCAGGCTTCTTGAACCATTTCTGGCCAATGAGGATGCATAATCCATGCCACAGGACCCGTCTACACAGGAGGAGGACCACCAGCACCACAACAAGAGTCCCAGAGAACATAGTCCAACCTACAACATACACAACAGTTTATCAATATAAAATAAATCCTGATATTCATTCAGTCTCGGTATGCTTCACACAACCTACATTGTATGAAGTGTCAACATCTACGTCCCAAACATCCACACTTGAAGTTGGAGTGACAGTCATCTCCTCCTTCCGCTGCCCCCCCGATCTCTCTACAACAGCTCTGTGTGTTTGTGCATCTTTGCTGTTGCAACGCAATGAATGTCTTGTCTTAGATTCTCTTGTTCTCATTTCTCATTTGATTTTCTTTTGTACATTTTGTATGAGCATTGTTAGAGGGAGCCTGAGAACAACGACATATGATAAATAAAGAACTTATCTTAACATGGGTTTCAGATGCTGTTAGACGTTCAGACAAGCACTTATAGTCTGAAGTGTACTGAGGCCTTTGTCCTTCTTTTGGGCTGCATGCTGCAGGACTTCCATATAGATGAACTAGAGACACTGCACTGCTTTCAACTAAGACCCAAAGTGAAGAAGACTAAAATGACTAAGAACTGACTGAAAAGCACTAGTTCTTCAACTACAAGTACTGTATCTTAAATGCCTGCTCAATGGGAAGACATTACTTAAATATACCATGCCCCCCCCCCCACCTGTATGACAATTTCTATAACTTTCTGAAACAACAGTCTGAAGAGCACGCTCTCTTTATGTAGTGACTGGCCAGGTTTGCAGAGGTGAGAAAGTATGCAGGATTTGAACTTGTCTCTTGAGCTCTCTTTTTTCCTTCTTTACCAACTACCTGTCACTTTGTGTGTGTACGCAACACTATGACTGCCTTTGATGAGAGAGTGTCAAAAACTGTACACCCTTATCCCCATTTGTACAATTCATCATTTGCCCCTCTCTGTAACCGCAGGCTTATATTAGTTAGTATATTGATGCTCTAGTGGCTGAGTGGATGCTGTCATAGCAGCATGTTCAACTATCAGCTATGGGTTTAATATTTAATTATTCACATACAATGCATAAACAACTAAAGGATGTAAAATTTCAACATGAGTGTGTGCTTAAAAATGGACATAAAAGACTGAGTTGGAAAAGCTAATCAGTTACATGAGAAAAAGTAACTTGTTACTTCCTCCCCTGTGTGTTGGTGCGTGTGTGTGTGTGTGTGTGTGTGTGTGTGTGTGTCCTCTTCAGTCTGATAACAATGATAGCTCTGTGGAGGGCCGCTCCACTACAGCCCTTGATAGAGAGATACAGAGAGAGAGGGAGCAGGATAGAGAGAGCATGGAAAAAAAGAGGTCTGATTTGTGGAGTGTGCCTCACACCCTCCTGTGGATGCCCCCCTCTCCCCTCTCCTCTCCTCTCTCTCTCTCTCTCTCTCTCCTCTCATTCCTTTCTTCTCAGCCACTCTGATGTAATCCAAAGGCCTCCGCAGGAGCAGCTGCACAGCGAACCAGCCTTCCCTCCTTGCCTCTCCCTTTCTCTAAATCTCTTTCTCTCTTTTCTTTGCACTTCCAGAGGCATGCAAGGCGAGGCGAGGCGAGGGAGAGGAGGGCGCTCAGACACAATTGGGGTCTTTTTCTGCCCTGAAAAAAAAGGGGGCTATCGCCTCACATCTCCTTCTGTCGCCCCTCTACTGTACTATACTGCAGGCGGGCAGGCAGGCGGGCAGGCAGGCGGGCGGGCGGGTGGGTGGGTGGGTGCAGTGGCACTGTGTCTTGCCTTGGTGTGCTGAAAGGGCAGCATAAAGAGACAACTTAACATAAATACCAGAGCCAGACAGCAAATTTAGCTGCAGATAAACAGTGGTGGCTTTAAACAACAGTGTGAGTATGAATGCACTAAAACTGAGTTTATCCACATTTTCATTTGTGGAATTTATCTACAAACATCTTGAGTTGAACTCAGACATCAGGGGCTTCAGTCAAACCCCAAACTACAGCCGGTCCACCAAAATCCATACAAACTATACACTGGACAGTGCAGCTATTTACCAAGTTAGTATAATAACAATAAAATAGCATGAGTGAATATTCCCCTGAGGTGTGTTTAAGAACACTTTGATGTGCTGGTTTATCCCTGCTCTCTGTTAAAACAAATCTGAAGCTCTGCTAGCAGCCCCTACAGGCTACAATGTTCATTACATCTCATATTATATCTGCTGGATGGTATAAAGGACATGCTGACAGTAAAGTTAGGTTTGTCCTGAGGGTGGTGCTACAGGAAAAGTTGTGGTAGTCGTTGTATTGGTTTATCTACATGGGATCATGATTGAACTCAGATAATGTCCCAACTGGATTATAGCCAAATGTAAATATTGGCCTGGAAGAAAGGTCATAGGGGGTCACCTCTGTAGACAATTACTTACTGACATACTGTATCTCATTCTGAGACACAAATGGACTGATCAGCTTCCTCGCCTTTAGGCCCCGCCCCTGGCAGGGCTCAAACTATGAAGTCATAATCCACACCTGAAGTGTTCAGTGTCACAACGTGCCCAGACAAAAAGTAATTCAATAATCGTGTTTTTCTTTATCATGGCTGTGATGCATTTAGGATAACCTTTTTTTGTTTATTTACATACACAACTGACTTGAGTAAGGAAGTTCATTCTTGACCTTGGGACTAGTACGTGTGACAAAATCATCTCAACTCAAGGTCTATTTACAAGCTTTTTAAGAGCTTTCAACCGCATGTCGCAGACAGTTGCATCTGCTCATATGGACCATGAGATGTGGTTGAAAGCTAATAAAAAGCTAGCAGTTGGACCTTGAGTTGAGATGATTTTGTCACACTAACTCAGTAGCAGACAGTATAGGAGACTTAATAGGTAGTGGCAGAAGCCACAGCTGATGATCAGCCCGACAGACCTGAGCTGCAGCTTGAAAGTGGGATGAGTCTTCTCATAGAACTTGTTTGGTTTAATAAATCAGTGGTAACGCCTAATACTTGTGGTGTCAGTTGGTGTGTAATTCACATCTGATTCACATTATAATTAGATAGAACAGATATATAACAGCCGTTAACACTGGGTGACTCAACTGGCCTTTAGGTGAAAAGAAAAGTGTTTGGTTATAATTATTAAAACTGTGAGAAGAAAAAGTCAATTAAAGATGTACCTCACCTTCCAAGATCAGGTTGAGCCCATGAAATTCCAGCAGTGGATTGTGGGATATATATATGGCGAAGCGTTAACTTTCCAGCACAAACGTATCTGAGAATGAAACTTGTCTAACATCAAGCAGCTGCTTTACACACTGGGGGTGGGAAATTATGTCCTTGGTTTGACTTCTCTGATAAAGTGTATGTCAACAGTCTTCTGATACAGATACAGACCAGCGGATGTTAAAAGTAAGTAAGTAAGTTTTCACAAGAAGGCCAGTCATTTCAGAACACCACAGATAAAGTGCCTAACTGGCTAACTGATTTATACAACACAGGAGAGATTTAAACTACAGTCACGTTATCAGAGCATTTACAGTATATTCACACTTCTCAACATCATTATGTATTTGGTTTGCTTGGAATAAGTGAAAGACAAACTGTACTGATTGCAGAAGCACCATGGCTGGACTTTCACTGCAGACTGGAGTCTGACCTCCAGAGGTGAACCTGTGATAATATGAATCCAACACAACAATCAGCAGCCTAATATGAATCCAACACAGGATGAATGTGTGTACAGTACGTTACACATGTCTGTCCTAACTGGTTTAATTGATGTGCTCTCCCACCCTCACCATTTATCTATACTATAACATTTAAAGCCCACAACAGCCCACATAATAGTAACACTTACATATAACCATATACCCAGAGCCCTCACATGCAGCATTGCATACATACTATTTACAGAAAGTGATCAGTGCATGTGGGAACGTCAGCTGTTCAGTAGCCCGACTGCCTGTGGAAACAAACTGTTACTGAAATGGGTGGTGTGAGATTTGATGCTCCGCTAACATTTTTTTTAGATGGAAGGAGTGAGAACAGTCCATGAGCAGGATGGCTGGTGTCCTTTATGATGTTATGGGCTTTCTTTTTGCAGCGTTTGTTGTAAATGTCCTGGGGTCGTGGTAATCCCGTGCCATTGATTTTAGCTGCTGTCTTTACAGTCCTTTTTAGTTTTTGACAGTTCTGTGCAGTCAGGCTGCTGAATCACACTGAGATGCTGCCTGCCAGCACACTCTCAATGGTATATAGTTGAATTTCACAAGGGTTTTAGTTCCCATACCGAAGCTCTTGAGGCGCCTCAGGAAGTACAGCCTCGGCTGTGCGGAATCCTTAAAGATTGTCCAGTCTGTTGATTCAAAACATCCTTGGAGTTTAGGTTCACGTTCTGTAGTCCAACACTGTACTGCCAGCTTTAAAGCCCCTAAGGCAGCTTTTGGTGTGAGTTTGAGTCTATGTATCCGACCTGTAACATTATCAAACAACCAGCAGGACAGATGAGATTCATGCATCTGAATTCTCCTCCTAATCTCAGTTCACAATCTGAGAAGCACAGTTTATCCCAACATCCGTTTGACCTGCCTGACCCTTGCTCCAACTGAAGGAAACCACCAGCAGCAGAAACCACTTACCTGTGTGTGTGTGTGTGTGTGTGTTTCTGTTAAAAGGGACCCCTGCTGTTTATTTGTGCCTGTCTAGGTGTCATGCCTCTAACTGAACATTGTACTTCCCAGTCACCAGGTTAGAGGGACAGAGGTCACACTTGGTGTGTCCTAGAGGCACGAATGCAGTGCGTGTGTGTGTGTGTGTGAGTGAGTGTAAAAGCAGGTTAGGGTCAATCATCCGTGTGTTTGTTGATACTTTCAGAGAAAGGTGAACCAGCTACTGCTTCTGGGAATTATCCATAGTGCTGACCATGTTTGGAGGGCTGGTTTACCTCTGTGCTTTGTGGTTTGACAACTATTGTGCATGTCAACTATTTATTCATTTCCCATCATCAAGGTCTCCTTTGAAGCAGCATAAGGCCTGACCCTAAAGATCCTAACCGGAAGTTGATTACAGCCCTGGGTCCATATTTATAACACTGGGCTGCAAGCCTGACTTGACTGAAAGATATTCACAAAAAGGTCTGGGTATGGCAGTATTTGGTACTAATGCCAAAAGCCAAAATCCTCACATGTTGAATGTTGTCTAAAAACAAGGAGCTGCCACAACTGAAATAAAAGGGTCTAAAACTGGAAAAATGTAGATCTTTTAGTGTTCTTTAGTATCTTCTCATGTGAAAGAAGTTAGTAATGAGGCAAGAAGCAAATTAACTTATGTATAGCAAAAACTGAACATGTGGAACTGGCATACAATAGGTGACAAATTTAAGAAAGAAATTTAAAAAATGAATGGAGAAACAAAACAAATGCAGATGTTTCCATACAGTGGACGAGGGCTCACTGAATGATTTGATGAATTATGCAAATCATATGGCCTATCTATGGCGTTAACTAGATCTGAACCCAACTGAACACCTATGGGAGATTTTGGAGCGTCATGTTAGACATCATCTCTCCAACAGAATTAAACACACTTGTACCACTTTTCCACCAACATGGAACAGGTTCCATTCTGGTTCGTACACCTAATTTTGAACAGTTCAAAAATAAATTGGTTCGGAACCAAAAGATAGCAGGTTTTCCTTGACCTGAAGTGCGAACAGTGATTAGTGAGCATGTCATATTCTACAGGTTGGAAAGAGAGGATGGAGAAGGCAACAATGGTCTTTGGTCTATGATGGTAACAATCTTCTACATCTTCTTGTCATTAATAGTTGATCCATGCTTGTTTTTGGATAAAAACAAATCTCTGTAATAACAAAACAAAAGCTTGCAGATAATCACTGCGATCCCGCTACTACTGTTTACTTCCATTGTGCATTGTGCAACGCCCTCCGTTGATGATACATCCTTGATTACAATGGTTCCACTCAAAACTGGTGGAAACGCAGGCTAGTTCCTTAGATAGCACCAAGGTTCTAAGAATCCTGAACGGAACCGGTTCAAGAACCAGAGCTCATTTGGTGGAAAGGGGCTTTGGAGAATCTATGATGAGAAGCACTGAAGCTGTTCTGGAGGCTTGTGGTGGTCCAACACCTTACTATGATACTTCAAGCTGGTTTTTCCTTTCATCTGTATCTTGACAACTGTATCCACCTTATGCCTAGCCCTGTGATATGTTGGGTGAATTATGGGTGTTCCCTACATCAATTATTTCCCCCAAATCTCTAAGAAGAGGGAAGACACCTGTAGCATACTGCTAACTCTGTTGGAAGTTGCGTCCATAATTCACACTAGGTATCATGGGTGGATAACGATAGAGCTGCCAGAGGTATATGCTGCAGTGAGTGCCATGTAGTTCTTATAGACATGCAGTGTTTAAATTTATCTATTTCCCAGCTTTTAGCATGACCTCTCCAGAGAGGATTAGTTACTAGAGTTTTTTCTGTTCACTGTCCAGATGGAGCTGGAAAATCAGTGAGATGGGAGGAGAGAAAGGATGAGAAAAAGGAAGAGGAAATAGCCAGACAATCAGCCACATGGAGCGAGCAGACTGCTGTTTTGGCATGACCTGAAAGTAAGGAATGTGTGTGTGTGTGTGTGTGTGTGTGTGTGTGTGTGTGTGTGTGTGTGTGTGTGTTTGTCTGGGTTACCATCCAAAGCCCAAAGCTGACAGCCAAGCTACACAACCTCCACAGGCAGGATCAGTGCAGGGTGGCACACTCCACAGACAACATGGCACTGTAGCCTTTGAATGTGTGTGTGTGTGTGTGTGTGTGTGTGTGTGTGTGTGTGTGTGTGTGTGTGTGTCTGTGTGTGTGTGCAGAAGGGTGCAGCACCCTGGGTGGCCTGGCCTGTTCAGCTGCCTGTTTGGCACCATGGGTGTCTGGGCAGCAGCATTTCAACCAGACAAACTCAATACCAAGGAGAAGCTTTTGATTTGTATCACTAAAAGCTTGTAGACATCCGCCAATTTAGGACTGCATTTAGAAAAACATGCAGGTTAGACTGGTGACCATGCTGTCCTGTTGGTCAGTGCCAGCAGTCAACCTCTGGTATGATGGAGCTTGTTTTATTACATAACTGTAAGTAAGTAAGTAAAGCTTTATTTATATAGCACTTTTTAAAACACACAGTTACAAAGTGCTTCATACACAAACTAAAAATCTAAATTAATAAATAGATTACAATATAAAACACAGCACAATCAGAGAAAGAACAATCTAAAATGAACCAAAACAAAAAACAGGGAAGGAGATTTATAAAAAGGCTTGCCTATAAAGATGGGTTTTAAGAAGCTGCTTAAAAACAGTCCAAAGAGCAAATTTGATAGATTAGGGAAGATGATTCCAGAGGGTTGGGACAAAGACAGCAAAGGCGCAATCACCTTTTGTTTTGCAGTTGTAGTGGGGGATGGATAAAAGCCTGAGATTTGAGGATAGGAGTGGCCGAGAAGTGGAATAGGGAACAAGGACATCAGAAATGTAACTGGGGGCGAGGTGGTGTAGTGCCTTGTAATCAACAGGATCTTGAAGTTCTTTCTGAATTTTACAGGAAGCCAATGGAGCGATGCAAGAACAGGGCTAATGTGGGGCCAACGGCTAGTTCTGGTTAATAGCCTGGCAGCTGCATTTTGAGCAAACTGTAAACGATTTTAAGGAGCTTGACTGAGGTACATGCAGAGGGAATTACAATAATCTAGATCCGAGATCCATAGAAGACAAGATAGATGTGATTTATGAGATATTTCTTAGCTGAAGAAAACAGGACTGGACGAGCTTAGTAACATGATGATCAAATGTCATATACTTGGCATTAAAGGCACTGCACTAAGCTGGTTTAAATCCTATTTATCAGATCGATATCAGTTTGTACACGTTAATGATGAATCCTCTATGCACGCCAAAGTTAGTCACGGAGTTCCACAAGGTTCTGTGCTTGGACCAATTCTATTTACCTTATATATGCTTCCTTTAGGCAACATTATTAGGAAGCACTCCATACATTTTCATTGTTATGCAGATGATACCCAATTGTATTTATCGATCAAGCCAGATGAAACCAATCAATTAGCTAAACTTCAAGCATGCCTTAAGGACATAAAAACCTGGATGACCTGCAATTTTCTGATGTTAAACTCAGACAAAACCGAAGTTATTGTACTTGGCCCCGAACACCTTCAAAACACATTATCTAAAGATATAGTTTCTCTAGATGGCATTGCCCTGGCCTCCAGTGACACCGTAAGGAATCTTGGAGTTATCTTTGATCAGGATATGTCCTTTAACTCCCACATAAAACAAACTTCAAGAACTGCCTTTTTCACTTACGTAACATTGCAAAAATCAGGCACATCCTGTCTCAAAAAGATGCAGAAAAACTAGTCCATGCATTTGTTACGTCTAGGCTGGACTATTGCAACTCTCTATTATCAGGCTGCCCCAATAAATCCCTTAAGACTCTCCAGCTGATTCAGAATGCTGCGGCACGTTTACTGACAAGAACCAGAAAAAGAGATCATATTTCGCCAATATTGGCTTCTCTACACTGGCTCCCTGTAAAATCCAGAATAGAATTTAAAGTCCTTCTCCTCACCTTCAAAGCCCTAAATGGTCAGGCACCATCATATCTTAAAGAGCTCATAGTACCCCATTACCCCACTAGAGCACTGCGCTCCCAGAATGCAGGGTTCCTTGTGGTTCCTAGAGTCTCTAAAAGTAGAATGGGAGCCAGAGCCTTCAGCTATCCAGCTCCTCTCCTGTGGAACCAGATCCCAGTTTGTGTACGGGAGGCGGACAACCTCCTCACATTTAAGAGTAGGCTTAAGACTTTCCTCTTTGATAAAGCTTATAGTAGGGCTGACTCAGGTGACCCCTGAGCCACCCCTTAGTTATGCTGATATAGACCTAGACTGCCGGGGGACTTCCTATGATGCACTGAGCTCCTCTCTCCTCCTCTTCCTCTCCATCTGTACGCCCTCATATCCCATCAATGCTTGTTATTAATTCAACTTCTTCCCATAGTTCCCATGTGTTTTCTCTCCTCTCTCTCTCTCTCTCCCCTTCTGTTGCTTTCTGCAGGTATTTCTACCTCCGGAGCTGTAGAGTCTGGATCTATGGTTGCAGCCACCTGCTGCCCCCGTGCTCCTGCTCTGCACCCGCTGCTGCTATTACTGTTGTTGCTCTTATTATTAGTATTGCTATTATAATGTTGCTCTTAGTGTTGTTTCTGTTGGTGTTAACATCAATGCCATTATCACAGCTATTGCTTTACATCTCTACGTGGAACTGTACTGTGCTGCTGAATGTTCTCTTTCCTCCTGCTCTCTCTCTCCCGCTCCCCCCCCTCCCCCTTCAACCCAACCGGTCGAGGCAGATGACCGCCCACCTAGAGCCTGGTTCTGCTCGAGTTTTCTACCTGTTAAAAGGGAGTTTTTCCTTGCCACTGTCGCATAGTGCTTGCTCATGGTGGGAACTGTTGGGTCTCTGTAAATATAAAGAGTCGGTCTAGACCTGCTCTACTCGAAAAAGTGCCCTGAGATAACTTTGTTATGATATGGCACTATATAAATAAAACTGAATTGAATTGAATTGAAGATGAGACCGAGATTCTCAGTGGCAGATTTGATATGGAATGGACCAATAAACTGATCAGCTGCAGTGGCAAAGTTATCAGGTCCAATTAGAAGAATTTATGTTTTGTAAGGGTTTAGGTGGAGGAAATTAAGAGACAATCATGGAGGGACAGTTGACAGTTGATTCAGGTTAGTGGGTTTTGCAGAGAAATAGATCTGCATATCATCAGCATAACAGTGATACCACACAGCAGGGGAGCTGAGGAGGACACGATTGTTGATACGAACATTAAAATATCTATTAGTCAAATAAGAATGAAGCCAGTTTAAAACTGTACCAGAAATGCCAACCCAGTTATGCAACCTATCAAGTAAAATGGCATGATCGATGGTATCAAAGGCAGCAGTCAAATCAAGTAGAATAAGAATAGAATATTCACCTTTGTCTGCAAGCAAGAATGTCATTGGTCACTCTTAGTAATGCGGTCAGTGCTATATTTCTGGTGAAAGCTGAATTGCAATTTGTCAAAGATTTGGTCTGTAATGATTTTTTCTAGGATTTTGCATAAAAAGGGTAGCTTGGAGATTGGTCTATAATTCATTAACTCAACTATGGACCCGGATGTGAGAGAGTAGCTGACAATAGAGAGCAGGCTGGACATTTTGTGGGAACTGTATCATACGGAGTAGAAGAGGGACGCATATAAGCTACAGTGTTTAAAAGGAGTTCGAGAGCTACTGCCCCAAATGAAGGAGTTCAAGTATCTTGGGGTCTTGTTCACGAGTGAGGGTACAATGGAGCGTGAGATGGACAGGCAGATTGGACCGTTGTAGTGAAGAGGGAGCTGAACTGGAAGGCAAAGCTTTTGATTTACCAGTTGATTTACGTTCCAACCCTCTCCTACGATCATGAGCTCTGGGTAGTGACCAAAAGAATGAGATCGTGGATACAAGTGGCTGAAATGAGTTTCCTCCGTAGGGTGGCTTGGCATAACTCGGAGATAGCTCGGAGTAGAGCCACTGCTCCTTCGCATTGAAAGGAGCCGATTGAGGTGGTTCGAGCATTTGATCAGGATGCCTCTTGGGCGCCTCCCCTTTTTCCATTTTCCAAGCATGTCCAACAGGTTGGAAACCCCAGGGTAGTTCAAGAACATGCTAGAGGGATTATATATCTCATCTGGCCTGGGAATGCCTCGGGATCCCCCATGGAGAAGCTGGAAAGCCTTGCTGGGAAAAGGGACGTCTGGACTACTTTGCTTAGCCTGCTGCCACCATGACCAGTCTAAGCACTGGATAAGCGGAATAAAATGGATGGATGGATGGTTGTTTAAAAGGATCTGCAGGGTAGATAGGAGGAAATTCAGACAGCAAAATAGGATGGCTGAATGGGGCGGAGGGTAAAACAGTCAGGGGAAAATTGGACCTCAGACCACCGATCTTGCCAACAAAAAAATACTGGTTAATAGTACCAAACAGAAACCTTGTGTTTAATGAAGCCAGAAAAGGAGGCAGCTTGCACATCTTTATTAATCTGGTTAAAGTGGTGTTACTGATCAATACTGTATTCTGGCATGGTAGAGATTTCAGGGGACTCTCCACTCTGACAAAAAAAGTTTAGGGATAACAAACTGAGAGTAGTTTCTGCCAAAACTGAACAATTTGAGGAAGATATCAATGAACAAAATTGCTATTTAAATTATGCAATTAGTTTCTATTCATTCAACTACAGGCCTGTATTTGTAGTCTACATAATAATAAAGAAGATATGAATGTACCAAGCACAATCCCAAACATATCTTGTTTCAGATAAAATTATGCAGTTTCTTGTTTTAAATGTGGATTTTTTTTAAACCATTCATCTACAAAAAAAAAGTCAATGTCTAAGTAAATATGCCCAGATATCTATACTAACATTGACCAATTTAACTCACATTTTTAAGATATTACATTAGTGGTATACTTAACTTTACTCAATAATTCAAGTATAATCATGACATTCAACAGTGATGTTACATTTATTGATAACAGCTGCATAGTTGGCCAGTTCTGCCATTAATGACAAACTGCTCGCAAGTGACCAGTTGTCATTATAGTCGTCAAATGGCTACGAATCTCAAAATATCAGAATCAGTAATGACCTTTCAAATTTTTATAATGATATGAAAAAGTAAAAAGTAAGATTATTAATATATTGTATATGTTTCCAGCTTCTAAGTAAGTGTTCCCCGAACATTTTTTTGCTCTTGGAATTGTCCCATGTATTCTTTTCTAAAATCCCTGACAATACACACACATGCACATGCACACACACACACACACACACACACACCCTCCTCCTTCCTCTTCGACCGCCATAAAAGGGAGACAGGGTAGTGTCAACATTAGCCAATCAGCTGCAGACACAAGTCCTCAATATGTAAATCTTTCATTTGCTTGTTGAGCTTGTGGTAAATTTCTGCTCCTCATGGCTGGAGAACCTCACAGGCAACCGTCAACTGTCAGGTCACTTCTGAGAAGCAGACTTGGTTTTGTTCAGAATGATCAGTTTTTCAAAGATTCCTTCTTATGTTTATTTTATTGCAAACTTTAAAAGTTTAATGATTACAGCACATGAAGAGCACACAAATGCTTGACAATTGAAAATAGCAAGGAAATTGTCTGTGTGTGTGTGTGTGTGTGTGTGTGTGCGCGCGCGCGCGTGTGTGTGTGTGTGTGTGTGTGTGTGTGTGTGTGTGTGTGTGTGTGTGTGTGTGTGTGTGTGTGTGTGTGTGTGTGTGTGTGTGTGTGTGTGTGAATGCAGGGTTGTGCAGAGCAGATTTCATGGTTAGTTGATCACAGGCATCCCAGACCCGACCCTCATGACAGCTGCAAGAGCCACTGCCCCCCCAAGACACACACACACACACACAAACACAGAGCTCTTGCTCCAGTCTGTCTTCCTTTTTTCCTGCTCTTGATGTCCATCTTCTCCTCTCTATCTATTCTCTCCCTCTTTTCTTTCTGTTTTTCTCCCACCTCTCTGCCATCGAGTATTTCTTTCCCTTTCTACAGAATGGCTTCATCTCCTTCGAGCTTTTCTTCCAGTCTATTTCCTTCAGTCTGTACAACAACACGCTGACCAGTTTATCATCATCCTCACAACTCCTGAGGGAAATATCTGGCTCTTTAGCTGCTAAATGCTCCACTATGTTCACCAGCTAATCTCTGGCTACATCCACACTACTATGTTTTTGTTTACACCCAGCATCCACACTACTCCAGCGTTTTATAACCCCTAAAACAGAGACATTTTAAAATGCTGCTGACCCCGTTTTAGTTTGAAAACTCCAGATTATGTTTTAGTGAGGACAGGCGGAAACAGAGACATTCTAAAACAATGACGCAGGCACCCACGTTCGCTTCCTGATTGGGTCTTATCAACGACGTGTCCTTCCCTGATCTGTCATGCCCCTATCACGTGACCAATCTTACATTTCTCCATTGCTGTTCTTTGTTCGTAGTATTTCCTGCAACTAACCAATCAACTAATCAACCAACTGCAGAGTAGACAGTCTGCTTCCTGTTCACACCGGCACGTGCATGCCCAGTGCACATGAATGGTCACGTGATATGCATTTTCAGGTGTGTAGTATGAATGGAGACCATTTCTGAAACAGTGATAAAACACTCGTGTGTACGGAGATCATTTTCCTTTTAAAACGTCGTTTTAAAACAAAAATGTTGTAATGTGGATGCAGCCTCTAACTGTGTCTGTCTGCTGTCTGCTGCTGAGCAGGTAGTGGGCAGTAGCTTTTTTCAGCTTCTTCTCTGAAAACAGGTGCCTGCTGCTGGAAACCAGGTTGATGAGAGCGCTCAGAGTGAACCAGAACAGTAAAGTTGTGCGCTGTGAAACCTGAAAGTCTCTGCAGAGCTGAGGGGAGCTGCAGAGTCAGGTGATGATTCACTACCAGAGACACCTTTCACATATATTATTATTATTATTATAATTATGAATGGTGGCTGCTGCGGCACAGGATGCCTCTTGGGCGCCTCCCCTTTTTCCATTTTCCAAGCATGTCCAACAGGTTGGAAACCCCAGGGTAGTTCAAGAACATGCTAGAGGGATTATATATCTCATCTGGCCTGGGAATGCCTCGGGATCCCCCATGGAGAAGCTGGAAAGCCTTGCTGGGAAAAGGGACGTCTGGACTACTTTGCTTAGCCTGCTGCCACCATGACCAGTCTAAGCACTGGATAAGCGGAAGAAAATGGATGGATGGATGGTTGTTTAAAAGGATCTGCAAGGTAGATAGGAGGAAATTCAGACAGCAAAATAGGATGGCTGAATGGGGCGGAGGGTAAAACAGTCAGGGGAAAATTGGACCTCAGACCACCGATCTTGCCAACAAAAAAATACTGGTTAATAGTACCAAACAGAAACCTTGTGTTTAATGAAGCCAGAAAAGGAGGCAGCTTGCACATCTTTATTAATCTGGTTAAAGTGGTGTTACTGATCAATACTGTATTCTGGCATGGTAGAGATTTCAGGGGACTCTCCACTCTGACAAAAAAATGTTTAGGGATAACAAACTGAGAGTAGTTTCTGCCAAAGTTTCTGATGATTCACTACCAGAGACACCTTTCACATATATTATTATTATTATTATAATTATGAATGGTGGCTGCTGCGGCACAGGATGCCTCTTGGGCGCCTCCCCTTTTTCCATTTTCCACTCACAGGAGGTAGAGTGTTTTGTCCATTAATTCCAGGGTTGGTGATTCCCCGGCTCCTCCTGTCCGTGTGTTGAAGTGTCCTTGAGCAAGACACTGAACCCTGACTTGCTCCCGATGGGCAGGCCAGCGCCTTGAATGGCAGCTGTGAATGTCAGTGTGAATGGGTGAATGAGACCAATCCGTAAAGTGCTTTGTCCGCTAAGGTAGAAAAAAGTGCTATATAAATGAAATCCATTAACCAATAATATTATTTTATATTATAAAAATATTGATTATAGGCTCTTTAAGATTTTCATGAACTCAAACCCCAATTTCTGTGCAGTAGCCATTCAATGAATCTACACTGAGTAAATTTGTATTTACTCCATATAGTAGATTTTATTAGTAGTGGTGGAGTCCACCATTTCCACGCAGGATTCAGATTGTTTCCTTCTACCGGGTGCTGCTGCTGTGTGGAAAACTACTGGCTGTGTGTGCAGCATGTGATGGAGGTGGTAATTCTTATTTAGTGACTTGTGAGTTTGTCTGGCTGCACTGTAAACAGACACACCAGCAGCTGCTCCACCGTTCCAGTTCTGACAAACTAACTGCTCAACCACTGTTCGCTGTAGTGTTAAACCACACCTGCTGTTACCACGGTAACCACCTTTACAACTTTTAAGTATTCCAACATCAGTTATTTAGTTACTTTGTCTAGTAAGGGAGAGTACAGTTAAGTGAGTGGGAATCATTTCTCAGTGACTGAGATGGTCAGAACTCAGATTTAGCTTTCCTCTAAGCTTCCTGACCCTATTCTGTACATGTCAGCCAACAAAGGTGGTCATTTCTAGTTTTTAGGTTCAGTTTGGACCAGCACTGCTCATTCCCAGAACCTTTGTGCTGCTATTCATCCTCATCATTAAACATTAGAGAGTCTGTCTGGCTGCCCTTCATTTATAGCTCACACTACACTATAGATCAAGATCACAGAAGGGTCGTTAGCCTGGCCATCGATTGTTCCTCTTAGTCCACGTTTATCACGTCAGACACCATGTATAGACTCCCCTCCTCAGCCCTCATACCCACTGGGTGACCCTTGACCTCCAAGGGTCACCCGGGGCCTGAGTGTCAGCACAGACTGCCTACTGCTAGCTCTGAGATAATGAGCTTGCCATAGCTTAGCTCAGCTGCGCTAGGCTTGTGGAAACCATGATTAGAGCATATCTGCACTGGACAACAGCCTGAAAGGTGCTGTCTTTGCCATTGGGGTACTACAGTAATTCCATGTTTTAGCAGGATGTCAGCCATGCCATAAATATTGTACTACTAATACTACTATATAAACTACCATAACAACACAACTAAAATTAATTAAAAATTTCCCCGCTGTGGGACAATAAAGGCTTATCTTATCTTATTATATTATAATACATACATGCATTGTTGCACAGCATCTGAAACCCACCTATTTTAGTATTGCTTCCTTTACATAAGTATATGATCTGAATAGTTCTTCCACTATCTGTCGCACATAACAGTGAGCATCTTGTTCTTTGGGTTTTATGTTGATGCAGCTAGTTTGAGTTTCTGTAAAATTCCCTGTCTTTGTCTATGAATCATCATGAACATCACTTTTCCTGAGAAAGGTCTGATGTAGCCCATATTTATTTATATGAAACTGTCCCCAAGGGGATGAAGAAATGGATTACGGTTTACTCACTTTTAAATGTATTTATTTATGAACATTATAATGATCAGTGGGATTTGCAGAGAGAAAGAGAGACATGAGGCATTAGAGGAATGAAAGATGGAAGAATTGTGGAAGATTGATGCATGGATGGATGGCAGGTAGCTTTAGCAGCATTCCAGCAGCCAAGACTGGCCTCATTGTCCTGTGTATGTGGGAACCTCAGAACACTTCCTTTAAGACCGATTAACAGGAAACCTAAGACGCTGGATTACTGACCCTTCTCATGTTCACCTCAACCTGCTGTAGATCAAGTCATTCAACCCCCTTACTCATCCTCTCACACACACACACACACACACAGACACACACACACACCAGCAGGCTATGAGCCTGTGTACAATGTACAAGTCAGTGATCTTTGGGATGCATCAAAACTAACAATATTTTCAGAATACTAGTCAGTTGCAGTAATTTTCACACTGCCCTCTGCAGGGATGTCCATCTGTCATCCAACAGTGCAGTACAACCCTGGTCGAAAGCAACATGTCTCAACAGCAAGTGGCAACACTGCTATTAACTCTGGTATGGATATTCATAGTTCCCAAAGCATGATTCATAAAGATTTCTGTAACCCTCACCGAACTAATCATCAGCTAAAGATATACCCTTAAAGATCCCCTCCAGACATCTTTTATGACATGAAATACTCAGCTTTGAATAATAATTTGTGTCTGATATTTATTTAAATTCTTAAAATTACATCTGCTCCTTCTCCCTCTTTAAAAAAATCAAGAATCTATGAATGTGCAAATGTTTTTCATTTCACGTTTAACTGCTGAAAACAAGATGCCTCCTACTTCACTGAAAAGTCCATTCTCAGGGTATGTTTCAAGTTTCCACATCACACTACTGGACCCTGACTGGCTCCAAACTAGTTGTGATGTCATGCATCATCCTGGTGTTAAACTCAGATTAAAGGTGAGTTTTCGCACCTCAGCACAGCAGAGAGTGTGAAAACAAACCCTGCACATACAGTGAAGGAACAAGAAGCAAAAGAAGATTTTTGAGTGGAGGGAGGACTTTAACATTTGGGTCTGTTGTGGTATTTTCATGAAATGTACTTTAGACATCCTGTATATCCTCTCCAGAGGAAGACTCCTGATTATTTTGGTAATCCCCTGATCTCTTCTCTAGTGCCAAAGACAGACCACACATTTGCACTTGTACAAAAGAAGCCTAATGTCCAGACTGTTTTGAGTTGAACTGAACACATCGTGCCTGTCAGAGGTTGAACCCTTTCCATTTTGGACCCTCCATGAGCTTTCCTTTAGCACCACCATTAGGACAAAACTTTGTAGCCTCTTAACTGGTAAGGCTCTAACAGTAAATTCAACAACAACAGAAATGTTGGGTGCAATGCACACTGCAGGCTGTAGGGGGTATTAGCAGAGCTGTAGACTTCTCAATTCCTTTAAAAGTCCTATCCTCATTCTGTACCAGCTGATGCCTCAACAATACATTGACATCACTTTTAAAGATGTATGTCTACGTACGGAGTTGGATAAACTAGGTTTAAGTGAATGCACTCATAGGGCAATGAGATGAGATGACAGTGTAGGTGGAGTGGCACCAACAATGTGGTCCTCTGATGTCAACTCCAGCATGCATTCATTGGTTTGTGTATGTTGGTTACTGTTTGCTGGGAGCTTATTGTGAGTGATGGCCAGCTGCTAGCAGAAAAGCAAAGCCTGACCAGCTATTGTGAGTATATTAGCATCTGGTTCATTCAGCTATAGTGATGCTGGGTTGGTGTGGAGGCATGTGCTACCATCTAGTGGTTAAAATGGTTCTACATAATGAAGACATCATAAGACAGACCATATTGAAACTTGAAATTATTATTACAAGCCTCAAAAAGTATAACTGCAGAAGTAAACAAAAGCACCACCACATTACCAAAATTGAAAACACAGGACTGGAATGTACCATCACTCCCAAAATGATTGATACACTAACACTAGAGAATCAAATCAAAGTTTGTTGTTTTCTAGTGTTGTTAATGATTGGTTCAGATGAGTCATCGTGCCTGGGGTTAGCCAACAGAGCTCTGGACATGAAGCCCCACTCATAGAGCCGAGGAATAAGAAAGCATTGTGGAATTCATAGTGCAAATATAAGGCCTGTGGACACTGTTGAGGGTTAATGTTTATGAAATGCTGGAGCCAGGTTGCATAGTTCCTTAAAGTGACAATAGTCACTTTAACTTATCATTATGAAGTAATTGTTCTTTACTTATTCTGTCTGCCCATGGGTACAATCTGCCGGGGAAAAAGAAGGCTCGATTTACAGCACAAAGGAAGCGGGTCAACCATTGCAATGTGCAACCAAAACAGAAGAGGAATAGGGCTTTTATTTTCCAGTAGCTATTGGTAGCTATCCCTAGCTAGCAGAAATGATGGATGGTGGAACAACTGGAGTAACTGTGGAAACTACCCAGCTAAAGAAAAAGAGACCAGTTGACGGAGGAGGCAAAGAAGGCAAAGAGGGAGAGTGATAAAACACGAAGAAAAACAAGAGTGAACCTCGGACAGGCATTCTCAATGGAGAGAGTTGCAGGACTTGAGAGGGTTCCAAACCAACTACTGGGTGTTTTACTCTGCCTCTATCATAGCACTGAGATTGGGGTTTCTAGTCCAAAATGCTACCGCTAACAGCCAGAAAGAGAACCAATTCAATTCAATTTTACTTATACAGCGCCAAATCATAACAGAAGTTATCTCAGTACACTATAGAGCAGGTCTAGACCGTAACGTTACTCTTTATATCTTTATTTACAGCGACCCAATGATTTCCAGCATGAGCAGAACTAGATGACAGTGATTTCTTCTACTTCCCCCTCCTCCCCTACACCAACCCATTGTAGTTACATACTTGTTTGCGCGAAGCAACACTCAAACTGTTATTACTCAATATAAAATTATGACAATTTCACTTTACCTCTTCTGTGAACATGCTTCTTTCTTCTCTTTTATTTCCAAAGTGGTGTTGATCATTTCTTCATGGAAAATTGGAAACAAATGCAGTGTGTCCTGTGTTGTTGGTAGTAGCTAGGCTCTGAGGGAAACTGAACGCAATCCACTTAACTTTGCGACAGCAGTGCCAACAGTAATACCACTTGGAAAGGCTAGGGGGGGTAAACATTGAAAAGTTGTCTATTCGCACTTTAAAGAGACATTGGTGGCAAAGACAACAAGTGACAACATTCAAACTTGGGTCAGTGGAAATTAAAGCATTTCCCACATGAAATCTTAGACGCACCAAAGCTTTGCTGGCATTCAGAGGAGCTGCGTATTTCTGATTGTGAGTTTAATCAGCTGAGTGTGACGTTTTATTAATTGTATTTGTTCTTATTGTGTAAACTGTGGCACTAAAAAAACACTATTTAATTTCCCTCTACGGAGAGAATGACAATAAATTCTACCTTGCACCTTGAAAATGGATTTTTCCTAACCTGAACATTACCTGCTGAAGGAGGTGTATGAGTATGAGTTTATAGTTGAATAGAGTTTGCAGATTCTAGTGTGTAAAGAACTTTTTTTCCCCAAAGAATTAACATTCACCATTAACATGAACACTGAACCCTGATTAGAGTTTGATGAGGTGGGCTTTGTTAAGGATCCTGATAATGCATTGTCCCATGTGCCTATGTCAGTCTTTCCCAAACTTAGGGTCACGACCCAAAATGGGTCACGGACCCGTTTTTATTGGGTCGCCAATTAGCAGAGTAAAATGTATAACAATGCTATGATATGTGAATTCATACGCTGGTCTGTTCAGCTCAAATGCTGTGTGCTACGCACGTACTCATAGAACTGGAGTTACTTCCAGTAACTACTTTTTTTCCTCTATGCTGGTCTGTTCAGCTGAGATGCTGTGTATGGGGCTGTTTACCCCCCCACACCTTCTCATGAACCTGGACCTGAAAACGTGTTTGCTCTCTCTGACTGAGCTAATGTTGAGTGTTAGCTGCGAGTGCTGACGTTATCTTGCTAGCCGCCATTGCGTCTCGTCCCTAATGTGGATTAGACAGCAAAGTGCGATTATGTCAACGTTGTTTTGACGGTGGAAGAGTCAGTAATGTGTGTGTTACATTTGTATTAACCTAGATAGTGTGTATGTGTGTTTAGTTTCTATGCCGGACAATTGTAAGAAATTGTGTGTGTGTGTGTGTGTGCATGCGTGCCTAATGTGGTGGTGAATAGTGACAGTGGTGATTTTTAATGATAATATCCTCTCTGTCATCTGCCTCTCTGCCTCAGTCAAGGCATTCATGGTTAGTTGTGTTCTTTATTAGTAGTTTATAAATGTAGATGTTATGGCAATGTATTTTTGTAAGTTTGAGTCCCGGGGACAAACCAAATAACTTTTGGGTCTCGAGCTGAAAAAGTTTGGGAACCCCTGTGTTAGAGGGAAACCTATGTGAACACATGTAGAAGGAAACGGAGAAAGGCCCCAGTCAACAGCTCTAACCATCACTGCAATGTGTCCCTAAAACAAAGCTCGCCTGTTGCCAAAACCGAATCAGAGCCCTTTAGATCTTCAGTCTAACGCGCTCCCAACTGAGCTATTTCGGCTAGAAAAACACAGTTACGGTGGCCCACAGGTGACAAGTAGAACAACACTTAAAAAAATTAAACAGACATTTCAGAAAACAAAAACGTTTCACAAATCATTAGAGGGCTGTTGCTATGCATCCTATGCTTAGCATCCGACTAGCACAAATGGTTTAAAATGTAAGAAATTCTGTGTGTGTGAGCGTGTGTGACTAATGTGGTGGTGAATAGTGACAGTGGTGATTTTTAATGATAATATCCTCTCTGTCATCTGCCTCTCTGCCTCAGTCAAGGCATTCATGGTTAGTTGTGTTCTTTATCAGTAGTTTATAAATGTAGATGTTATGGCAATTTATGATGTATTTTTGGGTCCCGGGGACAAACCAAATTTCTCTTTTGGGTCTCGAGCTGAAAAAGTTTGGGAACCCCTGGCCTATGTATTCTTCAATGTAATGCATCTTTGTTGTTTCTCAGTGTTATGCTGCTGTCCTCTGTCACCTGTCTTTCTATCCTATTAAATTGCTGCTCTGGTACTGAGGTAGCTTGGGTTGTGGGATGGAGAGGTGCACTGGAGGATGCAGCCAGGATGGACACACATTATCTTTCTCTCTCTCAAAAGGTCCACGTCTCTGGGCCAGTAGACGCTGGATGTCTGAGAAATTGGAAGACAACTTTCTTGAGAATGTTTCTCTCCAGCCTCCATTCTTCTCATTTCAAATTCAACGTGCATTTTCTCTTAGTCCAGCCGGCTGCACTGTATTTATTTCTCTTTATAGCAGGATCTAAGTCCTGAGCACCGCCACCATTGGTTCCATGGTGGAAGCTCTGTGACCATTTGTAATCCAATACAGCTTTGTTCAGAACACTGAGTGTAAACTTCTCTTTGATTCTAGTAAAGCCAATTAAGCCAGATCAACATGAACACCTCCATTTAACTTCACAGCACATTGTGTTATTCTCAGAGGGTAATTTTACAGTATCTGCAAAGATGTCTGCAGCAGTAAGGCTTAAAATGCCAAGATGTGACCAATCTTTGTGACCTATCTTTCACCAGCCACCAGTTCTTATCACACACATCACAGTAACCCAGCTAGTGCTCTGAATGATGACTTCTATTTACAGGGGGGCTACAGTAGGGCTGTAATTTTCAGTCACCAAGCTGAACCAAAGAATTGAAATAAGCATGAAATAGAGAGAAAATTCTAAATTAATTGTGTCCACTTACTGGTCCAGTTACTGGACTGGAAAAACTGCCATAATCACAGAAGAAATCACCACAGCTGCCACAGCAGTGCAGTGCTGTTCCCTTTGGTATCTTAGTCAGGAATGCTTGAGATGCTCCTTCTGTGTTCCAGGCAAAAAAATGACAAAGAAATTCAATACAAAATCAGAAATGTTCAAATTACGGACCCTTAAGGTTTGGATGTGCTCTGCTCTGATTCTACTCTTCAGGCTTTTTCAGGCACATGTTGTGATCCATTTTGTCTTTTAAGCTGACAAAATACACCAACTGAGGAGTTTCCCACAGATGGCAAATCAGTCACTTCAATTTGTTTCATTTTGTTCCTGCTACACAAATATCAGCAAACTTGTAACATATGCAAAAGAAATTATCTCTAATATTATTATTTTATCTCTAAAATTAAAAGACACTTAGTTAACCAGTACCCCACTGTCCTACTGTTAGAGAGAAGAGAGGATGACCCTGCAGCCAGTTCTGCAAATGCTTCAGGTACTTCATCTGTACATGTTGTAGAATCCACATCTGTGAAGGGAGTGCAGCTACAGCCACAGCCACTACTTTTTCAGATGTTGTTAGAAAGAAAAGACCGCAACAATGGATGTCCAACTTATGAAAATGATAGCATGGGACTTCTAGCCATTTTGCACAGTCAAAGACTAAGGTTTCAAAGCTTGCACAAACACTTTTGGCCCATTATACTGTAGATCCTAGCAAGCAGGAGGACCCTGCACCTTTTACATCAGATGTATGATCATTTATATACCGATATCCAAGATCAAGTAAGTTCGCCTCACCTCTGATTGCTGGACAGACGGCTTTACACCTGTCACATATGATAAAGGAGTACCAGCTCACCTCTCATCTCTTGAACTGCTTTTCATTGACTTAGAGCCATATGGCACAACATTTGGCATATGAACTTGCACCAGAGCGGAGAATTAAAGAGAAAGAACTATTGGCCAAGAACGGCTTGAAGCAACACAAAGATAAGTGGGATTACAGGAACTCGATGGAACACTGATCATGCTTAAAACCACCTGAGCACTTGACAACCACACAATAAACATGCTAACCGTTGATCAATGGTGGAATGTGTCATCCTGCAACCTTTTCAAGAAAAAGGTGAGCCACAGTCACGTCTGATATTTAAATCACCGTCTAAAAGTGTTTGTTGATGAGTATACCATGACCATCTTTGGTAGAGGATTGTTTGCTGGGTTGGAGCCACTGGTGGTAGTGTGCCCCTGTAGGGCTCAATGACTCAGCGTGGTTTGCCGATTGGTTGCAGGGGAGTAAAAAGACATTTCATGTGCAAAATGAGGTCAGGTAATTCATTCTTTAAGTTTCTTTTCTTTTTGATTACAAGTTTGAATGTTCATCCAAGAAGTAGTCTTTTTTTTTTTTTTTTATAAAAACGAAATAATTTGATATTGTATCAGCCAGCCATCTGTTTGTGACAGAGTAGTGCAAAGACCACAGCAGAGTGTCAGAAACACAGAAATAATCTGTTCAGATCATGCTCCATAGCAGCTGGATGTGAGCATGCACTGCACATACATTGAAACTTACATGGAAGTGCTCCTTATGGAACTGGCTTTCAAAAAGATTAAGGTATAATCACTTTTTTTTCTTTTTTTCCCCAACTAATGATGGCAGTTATAACAGATCAAAATGGTCTTTTAATTTGAATGTCAAGATCCTCTCATTAAACATAAGAAAAATGTCAGTTGCCTTAATGGCCTGGTATCACTACGACTATCACAAAAACTAAACAAGCCTATACCAGCTTTAACAGGTGACGCACTGCTGACATCTGCTGGAGTACAAGTGTACTACATGACCGTCAGTTTCATGTGCATCTCTTATGACTGCACCTGTGTTTATTGGTGTTTACATACAAGGTGAATCAGAGCTTCAATGAAAATAAATGGGATTAAGGCTAAATATCCCATTCATATCTGTGGTCATTTTGTGTGCTGTATGTGTCTTGCTGAGTAGCCATTGATGACACCATTTGTAATTCTTTACTTGTGTGTTTGTGCTGTGATCTCTTGAATAAAACAGCTTTCTGTGGTGGTGAAATATTCAGATCCTCTACTGTAGTAAAAGTGGCAGTAACAGTCTGTAGAAAGCTCTGCATTCAAAACACGAAGTTACAGTACAGAAGTATTACTATCAAAATGTACTGCAAGTATCAAAAGTAAAAATGTACTCATTATGCAGGATAGTCTCCCTATCAGTGTTATTAAGAACACATAAGCAAAAAATGCATCATGATTTATAAACTGATAATGTTTTGGATTAACAATTTTAATCTGAAAATGAAATAGTAGCTAAAGCTGTAAGATAAATGTAGTGGAGTAAAAAGTACAATATTTGACATTTAGTGGAGAAAAAGTATAAAAGGCATAAAAGGGAATAGTAAAGTGCAAGTAGCATTCCATCTAATATAAACATGCCCTCAGTACAACAGCTAAAGCGACAGGAATCATGTATCACCATGGTAAAGTACTACTTTTTGTTTTAGTTACTGTACTACAGCTGATCTTTACATTGTTTCCAGTGTATATTACCAGCACAGTGTATATTGTCAGAATGGAAACTGCAACATTCTCTCTTTCTCACTTCAACTGGAAATTACCCCCGCTTTAACAAATGCAATGGGTTTTATTTTTTTATGGTGATATTAACAGAAATCATTTGTTTCACATAGGTCCATTGCCTGTTTTTGTATGACAAATGTACTGTACATACCCATTGCCACTCCCAAGGTAACAGCAGCCAGGTACCTTGATGACCCACCCGGGCTCCCGTTCCAAGACACTGGGCATTACAGAGTCCACACACAAAAGATGTACAAAGGACAATTTCATCTATTGACTTAAACAATGAATATGGAGATGAAGAAAGCGTCAGTAATGAAAGTCATGTCTGGGTGGAATAGTACTGTATGTTGTTTAAGATGTCAAATTAAAGTAAACTAAGAAGTCCTGATGGCTGCTTGACAAAGCAAGCCTCATATACCCATAGCCACTCCTACCTCTCAGGTGCAGCCAGTTACACCGTGATGACCCACACAAGCTCCTGCAAAGAGGAAGAACAGGTAAAGCACAGGTGGGTGGGCCAGGGCGGTTCTGTTACGTGCAAACAAAACCAAGAAGGCCATGTGGCATTTTGATAACAGGTCAAACTTCTGGAAAATGAAATCATTCATAAAGCTGGGCTTGAAAACAGGGTTTTATACCTGTAATCTTAGTTTTGTACACTTGTACATTTAAATTTGCACCTGTAACCTCTGTGCTGCAAGCTTGCATTGTTCAGGTCTGAGTCTCCCATCCAAACCACAGATTCACACTGGGGCTTCACAGAACCAGGGGAAATGACCACTCCAACATCTAAAGTACTGAGTAGGCAGACTCAGCAGACATTTTGCTTGCTTTGAGGTGAAGGTTAATTTACAGTGCTCTCCATAATATAGGAAACTCAGGAAAAAGAAAAAACACAAGAAAAATGACTCAAAACAAATCAAATTAAGGCCTGTGTTTACTGCAGCACAACCTCACCTCTCCTCTCCAGAAGCAGCAACACAACTGACCTTCTTGGACTCTTTTTATACGCTCTGTTATATTTCTAACAGGCGTTATATAAGGTCAGTAGGCCTACACACTACTTCAGCATATATCAAACACAAATGAAATATTCCTTTCACAAAAGAAAACCCCTCCATTTGGTTTGGCCTGTGATGTCAGCTATGACATCACCAACACCATAAAAATCAGGAACTGCTGGGCGGCCCCCTCCCAAACAATAAACCTGCATGAGTCTGAACAAAGGAACAAACAATTACACAATGTTCAAACCTGCAACATAATAAAGATAACTGAAACTAACCTGTGGCTGTGTGTTTGCTTTAATTTACTCATGTGCTTAGATTTACTGTAACCTAATGCTAACACAAACAAACCCGGGATAGTAAGTGCTGCAATGACACAATAGCAATGGTAAATTATAGCAAAATGAACACCTGTAGAAACTAATATATGTAATATGTAAAATGAACATGGATGGGACAAGTGGTGAGTAAAGGAGTTCTCACCCACTTTGTCACAACCTCCAGGAGGAAGAACAGTGACGACTAGGAATTTAACTTGAAAGTAGTTGTGCGTGAGAGATGCCATTCCAACTGAGCAAACTTCTAATTGACTCCATATAGTGTGCTACTCAGTTCCTGGGTTGTTATATAAAGAATATAAACTTTGTATATTATATAAACTATTTTCAGTAGCTTCTTACATTTTTACACATTTTAACAGCTTCTGACCCAAAACTCTTGGCTTGCAGCAAAGCTGCAACTAGTGGAGCTGTCACAAAAATAGTTGAGCAATAACTTTTAATCATGATTGATATTAGTAATAATGCTTCAGAACATTGGTAAAGTTAGCATGATCTGACTGAAGTGATAATAAAGTTTATTTCATGATTACTGGTATTTTGCTACTATTTGGTCTAAAAATTAGAGGTTTACATTATAAGACTGATATGCTCAGTATTTACTTTTATGGTGAGCTTACTGAAGACAACAGTCATTTAAGAAATCTTATTCTCATGAGTAGACACTTTATTGGGATGTGGCGCCTCCAGACACTACTACTATACTATTTGTATAATCATTTGTGTCTGATACTGTTTTTCCACTAAAAAAAGTTCAATTAACTAAAATCTTAATAGCACATATACACACTTCTCCCTCACTGAAAACAAATCTATGAATATGCAAATATTTTTCATTTCAAAAGTTTTACTACTAGACACAAGATGTCTCCTCCTCCACTAAAAAGCCCATTTTCAGTGTTTGTGAGGCGAGGCAGTGCTTCCAATAGCCTTGGACAGTGGACGCAGCGTACAGCTCGAAGTGAACAGCATGGCCACGTTTGTAGAGCTGTTGCTGAAAGCTGGACCCAGTCTGTGGAAATACTGGATTTAAACGGTGATTTTCTCATCCTAGGCAGACAGTAAACACCTGTGAGATCATGAAAATACCCTTGAAGATGCAAACCACTGCCAGATGACGGGTAACAAGATAATGCTTGTGTTCCCCCTCTAAGGTTTGCACTGAGAAGTCTAAGTGTCAGAGTCATGGAGAAGTGTTGAGGTCACATGGTTTAGGTAAATAAAACACAAGAAAAAAAGAGGACGAAGAATAGGCATTAGGGAGGGTAGGTCTGCAACCTCCCTGAAAAAACAACAACAGTATCCATAACAACTACTGGTAAAATACCACCACAAACCTCACAATGAAATTAAGAAGGGAATGTGTGCACTGACAAATGGCCAGCTGAAGCAGTCAACCTGAGGCTAGCTAACACTACTTTCAAAACTGTCCTCTAACTGCTCCCGGTCAATGGTCGTAACTGAGGCCATTCACTTTATATTTTTGTTGAAAATACAGAATTTTAGATAGATGACACTGACACAAAAACTGAGCTAAACACAGCAGGGACTGGCCAAAAGGGTAGTGTGCATCACTGATAATATTTGCTATGGTTGGTTTGATGGTAGACGTAACCTTTTGTGGCATTTCTGATATAGCACTGGAAATCAAAATTAGGCAAATATTGATGTTTCGCTTACTCAAAAGTAATACACTTTAATTCATGAAAAAGAATGTGAGCTGAAT
Source organism: Macquaria australasica (assembly GCA_005408345.1). Classification (NCBI taxonomy): domain Eukaryota; kingdom Metazoa; phylum Chordata; class Actinopteri; order Centrarchiformes; family Percichthyidae; genus Macquaria; species Macquaria australasica. The sequence continues at coordinate 78,678 of SEMN01000927.1, read as the reverse complement.
CAACATTAAATCACAGCTGAATGAAGGTCTTTTTCACAGCATATGTTTTACTAAAATCGCAAGAGTTACTAATAACATGAACAATGGCTCTGTTCTATTCATGTGTCCCAGTAAACCATGACAGTGTGACAGCATGAACAATACCAGGACCTTGAAACTGATATTCAGCCATCGTTCATGTTATTATTTACACTTGTGCTTTTCCTCCTCCAAATGTAGTTTAAATTTTAACAGAATTTCCAGAAAACGGTCAAAAGAAAACCTGCAGCTTTGTTCCATCCACTGCTGCTGTGTGAACATGAGTTGATTGGTTGATGGAGACAAACAGCTGGTGGAGCTAATTCTCCAATTGTAGCCATTAAACCACCACAGAAGAAGAAGAGGACACAACAAGATGACGTCATTCAAAGAGCTCCAGTCAAAGGTCAAACGATGGAAAACACTGTGGAGAACATGATGGAGATATGAGCTTTCTGTTAGTTTCATGTGTTCATGTGAGGAAGGTTACATCCTCCTCATCGCTCCACACACATCTGATGTTTTCATCCTTTCACTTTAACTCACAGGCTTCATGGACGCCAGCATTTATTCATGAAATCTGCTTCTGTTTTTATCCACACACCAACTTTTATAACTCAGCCAAGCATAAAAACACAAGTGCGATATTTTTTGAATTTCTGGCATTTACACTCAGCTTTTTATGCAGAAACTGAAAATGTGCACAAAAACAGTTGGATGGAAAACACACTTTGTGACATGTCTAACATGAAAAAGACCTATCATATCAAATCTGCTTTAAACCACTCGAGAGCCATGTATCTAGGTATCAAATCATCTGAGAAGGAAATACAAGGAATACACCAAATAAGTACATTAGTACATTATTGCAAAATCCTGGAATACAGTGAACAGTGCAGATTGATACACAGATGATCCATTATCCATTATTCCATCCATTATCTATATCCGCTTATCCTTAGAGGGTCGTAGGGGCGACAGTGACATTGGGTGAGAGGCGGGGTACACCCTGGACTGTCAATCACAGAGCTGACACGTAGAGACAGACAACCACACACTCACACACACAATTTAAACCACCAGTGAACCTAACCTGCATGTCTTTGGGAAAACCCAGTCAGGGTTCAAACCCAGAACCCTCTTGCTGTGAGGCAACAATGCTAACCACTGCACCATCATGCTACACAGATTAATTTTCCTTTAATTTCCAGTACCCTGTTGTGTTACATATAACATGTTTCTATAAATGTATGCCAAGAAAATCATTAGAATGATTCACATCAGTCTTGAAATAATGCCAGATCCACTAACTGGGTTTCCTCTCTGTTAGAGTGTCTGTGGTCGTCTGTTAAGTGTGTGTGCATATGTGGGTGTGTGTCGATGTACAACTCTGTACAGCATTAATGAAATTACACAGTACAATGGGCAGCCACCCGTTTGTGTTCCCTCCAGCAGAGCATCAGAGTATCTCATATGGTTAAAGACAAGTAAGCCGGATTTGCATATTTCAGGCAAATGGGGAATAGGCTTTGTCGGGTGGGCTTAGTACTAAAGCCTCATCGACCAGCACTCACAATGCCACTATACAGAGGAGGCAAGGTCGGAAGTGAGAGGTTGAAGACAATCTGTAGAGAAGTTGTGCTTTGATTGTCAGCTGCTGGGGATTTGCTAAACTTTAAGATCAGATGTGCAGCCATATGGAGCAGCTGGCTGGGATCCAGTTTCCAGCCATTTTCCAAATACTCCATGTTTTATGGCTACAGCATTCCATCAAAAGGAAATATTCTTGATGTCTTGTGCATCATTTTAGACACTCCCCTAAAACTGCAGAACCAGCAGAAGGTCTGTGTCTGTGCTGAGCCGCCGTAATATTTTCACTCCACCTTCGGATGCCAGTTTCCCCTTGTAACCCCCCGCACCTGGCACTTTATAGATAGTGCAGAATACCTAAATGGGAGACAGGGGTTTAACCTCTAATCTAGATTCGATGAGGAGATTTGCTGTAACTTACTTGTCTAGCTGCTAAAGTAGACATGTAACATCCACCCCAATAACACACACAACAACAAGTTGGCGGTGTATGCAGGAAATATATTGTAACTGAGGAAACACTAAATTCACCGCATCTCACATTTTTGAAATGCCCACATGCAAGCACATTGAAGCCAGCAAAAAGAATGCATAAATTTGATATAAGTAACAGACTACTGGTCGGCAAATAAGCAATGAAACAGGCACGTCAAACAATACTCCTAGACCATATCAAAATGACAACAAGTGGATACAAAAATTTCCCACATATTAAATGTCTCTTTTCTAACCCTGTTGACCCATAACTGACCAGAGGTAATTGGTTAACCACCAAACAACTGAGATCTCAGAAAAATTCAAAGTTCAACTAAAAATAAATAAACAAAACAAAATTAAATAACTGAAAATAAAATGAGTGCACTCAAAAGTCCTACCACCCTCTTCCACAAGATAGTCCCAGGTGATGACTGCGATGTGGAGATGGAAATATTTCTTGGATGAAGGTGAGATGGCAACTTGGATGGAGATGAGGATGAATGACGGCAGGTGAGACAGTAGGCAAGCGATGACTCGAGTTCCAACTGAAGAGCTCTACAAAAAAACCAGCCTGCACACATGGACAGTTACTCATCACAAGTCCATCATTAATGTCCATTGAACCCTATTTTAATAAAGTTTCTGCTCCACAATGTCTTTTCTTCTTCTTTGTCTCATAACTATAGACATAGTAATTCAACTTACAGTATATTTCAAGGTACATGAATTCAACACAACCATCTCAACTATTTAAACATTTTTAAATACACCCATACACATTACAATTCAAAAACACAGTTGCTAACAGGGCTCCATACATAGCTAACACGAAGCTTAGCTGCACAATTACAACACCACGTGCAGCCTCTAGCTAGCCCGCAGCCGAATGGTCATCAACCACACCACACTATTAGCGACTGCATACAACTCATAGGTCACATAAACACATTTATCATATGTTCCTGAATTAATTGTATCCTCTTCAAGATTATCCCGACTGGTTTTGATAGAAGTACAGGGTCTATTTCTAATTTTTTTCCTGCGTGCATCCTTTGCTAATGTGGTTAGCATGCTAAGGTATATTGACTTACAACTAACTCACTGGGATATTAAGTGTTTGCAGTTGTCATCAGCTCTTGCAGAAGTCGCAGCTCCTCAATCAGCTCTTGCTGTTCAGTGTTAAACTTCAACTCACAACTTAGTTTTCAGCTCTAACTTCGGTTAGGCGAACTTTAGAACTCCTACCGGACTGAACCACAGACGAAGGAGGGAAAAAAAAGATTGTGTGACAAGACAAGCAGTGTTGCCAACTCCTCAGTAAGGAAAGTAGCTATTGGCTGTCCTAAAAGTCGCTAGAAGTCGCTAAATTACGCCATCGCCTAATGTGCATAATTGGCAATTTGCATGTAATTGTAATGGATGCTGTAGGAGAGAGGAATAACGTAGTGGGTGAGACAAAAGGCGAGTAAAAACACCCTAAATATGTTTAGAACTACAAATGAACTTTCTTCTGTTGATTCTTGTTTTTTTTTTATTTTAATTTTGCCATTGAAATAGGCCACCACTTCTCAAAATAACTTCATGACTTAAATGCTTTGTCTGGACCCACATTACATAAATCAATTTTGTCCTGTATTGTTAAAATGTTAGAATATCAAATTTAATCAAAAGACTGTTATGTGGGGTGGAATTGCTAGCTCTACATCCAACCCTCCTCCTTTATCCGGGCTTGGGACCGGCAAAGTGACCCAAAAGAGACACTTTGGCAGAGTTACTTAGGTTTTTGTTTTTTTCTTTGGGGGGGGGGTTGTCCTTTTTCTTTTTTAGTTTTCTTAAGTTTGGTTTAGTTTCTAACCTTATGCTCCACTTAGGAGCCTACAACAAGTCACAGTAAAACATGAACATTTTTTTGCCACAACTATAACATTTTTAACAATTTTTTGTATAGACGGTTTTCACTTGACAACATTAACAATCTAAATGGACCAAAAAGACACAATAGAAAAACTGTCAATGGCAATGTGAGAAAATGATGGTAACTAGTCTGGCCCTAATTCAGGTTCATTGGTTGTTTTTTTCAGAACCCCCCTCCACACACACACACACACGCTGTGCTGGCTCACAGAAAGAGTAGGTCATCTTCATTTTGGTCAAGGCTTTCTATGGCAGGTTCAGCAACTGAGGGAGCTCACTTAAATGAGTAAGCAGCTGATGTGCCAAAAAGCTGCAAAACATTATCAGGCAGCTTGTGCTCATAGCAAGCCTCACCAGACAACTTCAGACCATATCGGACATACAGGATGGAGTTAAGGGTCTGCAAGGACATTTGATTTCTAAGTTTGCTTTTTACCACACTCATCTGGCTGAATAATCTCTCGACTTCAGCATTCGACTGTGGCAAGGACAACACAGACACAGCAGCCATGGCAAGTTCCTGAAACGGGTTGATATCAGCTGTATCCCTGAACTTCCAAATCTCACTCCAGAAGCCCACTGTGTTTTTTGTTTCATTCCACTTACTAAAATGGATGGCACGCCATTGCTGGACAATCTTGTCTATCTCTGCAGGAGAGTAGCCAAGGAGCTTGGCTATTTTTTCTATTTCTCCCAGGCTCTTATTGTGCTTTAGAGTTTCCTCTACATTGAAAACTGACATGTACTGCAATGCTTCAATGTTGTCCGGCAGTCTCACCCTCAACTCGTTAGTGAGGGAGATGGTGAAGGCTACACATCGCTTTCGGACATTGTTCTTCTCCTCAGGCGCAAGGTGGAGCTCAGCTGCCTTTGACTCAAAAAGGTAACCAAGGTAAGGATTGGGACTGATGTATCCATCAATTGGCTCTTTGAGTACATCAATATTTGCCAGTGGATTCAGCACCCTGCTACTCACAGACTTTATCAGGCTAACCAAGCTGTCCAGAAGTTTAAGAGGATCTATCTGCTCTCCCTTAAAAGCCTTGATGGCCAACTGTACCTCACCCAGCACTGACTTCAAAAAAGTCAGATACAAGATGTTTTGAGGATCACTGTACATGGAGTATAAAACCTCAGCCATGTAGCAGTGTTCACTGGACTTGGTGAATGCGAAATGCAGTTTAAGCGCCTCCCACTGGTCCAAAATGCGTGAAACCGCTGGTTCAATGGAGAGCCAACGTGTGGCACACACCTTGGTTATTTGTAAGGGTTTCTCCCAGTTGATGGTCTCATATATGGCTTTGTAGGCCTCCCTGCACTTTGGAGACACTGAAAACCAGTTATAAGTCTCCCATACCAAGTACTCCACACTACGGGGGGTGGTGTCATTGAAAGCATGACACACAAATGCAATAATTTATTTTAGTATGACAGTGAAGAAACATTTACATTTACATCCCGCTCTGTAAGCCAGGGCGGGATCAGTGGCGGCTTTGTGCACGCACGATTCATTTGCAGTCTGGACGCAGAGTGGTGTGGGTCTCCTCCCTGCTCTTTCTGTAGCTGGGACTGCTGCGCGAGGCTACTTTGAGACTGACCGCCTGTGAGTGCTTTGGGACGGGGGAGGGGATCACGGCAGCACCCGCTGCTTGTTGAGGACAGTAACTGCAGAACGATACGTGCTTTCACATCAGAGTCTCCAAAACACCATAAAAGTCTCCAATAACACCAGAAAAAGTCGCTAGATTTGTCGCTAGTCGCGTTTGACAAAAAAAGTCACCAAGAGGATTTGGAAAGTCGCCAGATTTAGCGAGAAAGTCGCCAAGTTGGCAACACTGAAGACAAGGACTGCCACTCCTAGCATTTTTTTTTGCGCGCTGAGGCAGAGCATAGCAAAACTCACTTAAAAAGGACAGTAACATAATAGTTTAGGTTTAAATTAACCTGGGTACACCCTCATTTGTGAGGTGGAGGATTTCTGGACATATGCTGGCTTTGTGAAGACATTTAACTCTTATTTTAGAATACTTGATGCGCCCTTCTCTCTCTCTCCCTCTCCTCCCGAAGCTCTCCATGGTTCTGACAGGCTTTTTATATATGACCTATGTATCACCACCAAAACACTAATCTGACCTTTAAACATCAGCTATATGCCTTGTTGTTTTTGTCTGTATATACGCTGTGCTTTTAATACCCCCCATGGCCCGCACCGTCTCAGTGACATAAAACGGTGACTGAGTGCCGCGGAGGCCGGACAGGACCGCCCCCGGCAGCCAGAGCTGTGGAAGGAATGCACTGCCCTGAGGTCTGTGTTGTCTGTGTGTGTTGCAAAGGCCCTTACACTCAGTGACAATCTAGATTGGGGGGCTAGGAGACCTGTTTGGATGACACACCGATGGCTCATTAAGTGTGAACAAAAAAGGTACACTCTAATGCTAATGAAGTGTGCTCAGGGCTCAGGAAGTAGCAGAGACCAGTACTGTGTCCTAGCCCTGTCCTTGAGAATCACTGATCTGATCTAACCTCACAAAACAATACAATATAAAAGCAGCACACAATTATTAAACGTGTGGACATTGTTGACAAGAGAGACACACAGAGAGAATAGGTTGCACAGGTGAAAGAATGTGAGGAATAAACAAAGGAAGGCACAGCAGTCAGATTCTCTCTTACTTTCCTGTTTGCAATGTTTTGTATGATCAAATTGCAAAAACAAGTGAAAGACAATGTTTCATTTATCCAAGTAACGTAACAGAAGGGAACCAGCGACAAAGGGAATCCTAGACACTTCAATGTGTCGTCACGGTGTGATGTAGCCAACTGTCAGCCAGGACACAGGAATCCCCCACAGCAGGATGATGAAGGAGGAGAGGGAGACTGCTAGTGTGGAGTTCCACTGTGACGGCAAGGAGGGCAGTCTCAGTTGAGTGGCCTGCCTTGAAACCAGATTGGTGGGGGTGAAAAGAACGCACTGTAATAACGTAATAATGTAATAAGTCAGATGTTACCTTTTCTGTCTGGATGCTGAAGTCACGGAGAAGTACAAGCGGGGGGCCATCTTCAGGGGTGTTCGATAGGAGGATGTCCAATTCCTCCCAAGAATTCCCAGAGAGAACCTGGTAGTAGAGCCCAACAATGTTTCATTTCACCAGATAAGTTCCAAATCTCAGTGAGAGCCAGGTAGTCCAGAGAATGCAAGGAGGCATAGCCAGAGATGAACTCAGCCTTGCGGGAAGCTGACAAGGTGTGTTAAATCAATAAAACAGAAAAAGCCAGAGCAGGAGACTAAACTAGATTATACTGACACCACAAGAACAGCACACAATTAGACTTAATGAGTTGCCAAACACAGCAGAGAAATGCCTATTTGATAAGTAAATATACACCAATTCTAGCAGTCTTGAAGTAAGTTACCTCCATTAGTCAGAATGCACACTTATGATGCTGCTCCGTGTGTGCCGGTCAGGTACCTCTGGCTGGGCCTGTCCAGCCTGAAAGAATATGCCCATCTCCACTGACTCCCTCTTTGGCCCGGACATCCAGCTAATGATCGATGGGCTGGAGATGGCAAGGAAGACCTCTGAACAGCTGGGCTCCCACCTATGGCAGCAGCCTCAGCATTGCAGGACCTGTACGAGCGTGTATTGATGCTCCCATTGGGAAACTCAGATAACCCCGCCCCACAATGGCGGGACAGCTTTATCAGCGAAGCCTAGCGTCCATTGTCCGGTTCTTGTTTCTACCCTGCCAGAGAAGAATCAGGTTAATGGCAAGTCATTACCCCCTGCAGCCCTTTCCAGAGGGCCCACTGCGTTTCTCTCCCTGCGGCGTGATAGAAACAATGGGTGGGCCATTCCCAACACTTCTCCATGCATGCCCATGCTGGACAGGACACTGAAGATGGGTTATGCACTGCAGTTCTGCCGCCTACCTCCTTCCTTCATTAGGAATCTTCATGCCTCTCCTTCTGACCCCGCTGAGATACTGGCTTTGGAGGAGGAAATAAATTCTCTCCTGAGGATGGGAGCAATGGCTGCTGCTCCGCTGTCAGATGCACAGGGGTTCCTTTCCCCACTATTTTTGGGCTCCCAAGAAGTCAGGGGGTATGGTACCGATTTTGGATCTGCACACTCTCAACCGTCACATTGTGCATCGGCTGTACCACATGCTAAAGACAAAGGATCTGCTGGAATGCATCCAAGCAGGTGATTGAATAACATCCATAGATTTGACAGACATGTATTTCCATGTCCTCATACTGCCATGCCACACGAAGTTCCTGCGTTTTGTGGTTGGGGGGGCAGATTTTTCAGTATTGCCGCTTCCCATTTGCATACTCTTTGGCTCTCCATACCTTTTCCAAATGTGTGGAAACAGCACAGAACCCACTCAGGGGGAAGGCAGCGAGTGTGACATGCTAGCGGGAGGACCCAAGTGCAGGACACGACACTGGAGGAACAGTTAACAAGCTGGTTTATTGCACAGAGGAAGGTGACGATGAAAAGGGGAGCTGGTGAAACGGGGAGAGGTCCAATGAACACGGGTGGAGGGCAGACACGGGGAAGGCAAGGCTGGCTGGAGTGAAAAGCAGGCAGGCAGAATGCAGAGACCAAGCAAGGGAGTAAATCCAGAAAGAGGACGTTGACCTGGGCACAGGAGAATAGAGTTAACCAGAGCGAAACAGATTCAAAAAACAGGTTTCAAAAGGTAAGGCCGGAGAGCTTGGTACCAAACGAACAGAAGCAATGATCTGGCGATGAGTGGATGGAAGACCGGGGTAGAAATACTGTAGACTGATGAGTTGATGGATGACAGGTATGCTGACTGACTGCAGACTGGGCAGGTGGTTGAAATGGCAGCCTTCCCGGTAGACAGACATAGAGAGAGAGAGAGACACACACACACACATGGCACAACACACAAGAGGAAGGGGAAAACACCAGAAACATAAGGAAAACTAATGAGCACAATGGAGCCGTGACAGCCAGAATCCTGACCCCCCTAGACAACTGATTCTCACCTCATCACAACGGGAAACCATCAGCTCTGGTGATTCAGCAGGTCATGCAGATGGGTTTCTAACTGTGTAACATTAAATAATCTAACAATATCACATTGTTCAAAAATTACTTTCCGTCTGGCAAATTATATTAAGTCCACAACATAGTGCTGATTAAGTTAACGTTGCAGGGCTGGATTTTTTGTAATTTGCAGTTCTACAAATTTAAATGTGATTTAAATGAATAGTTACACTTTCACTTTGGCTCTACATTTAAGGACTAACTTGTATTTTTAATATGAACTCCAGATTATTGAAATCTTGATTTCATCCATGTCATGCATGTCTGGCACACAATGGAATAATATTTTCTTCTCAGAACTGAATTTGAATTTGAATTCTCAGAACTGAACTCCCTGAACTGAATTTCAACTCGTTTATTCAGCAGTTTGTGTGATATGTTGCCGGAGTTAATAAATATATAATATATATTGTCTTTTCAAAAGAAATTTATTCTGCTGTTTTTGCATCCTGAAGCTGAAAATGTTGGCACAGCACAGCCAGCAGGTATGAATGTATTTGTACTATATTATTTGTTTTGACGCATTGTATTGCCATACCATACTGTCTAGACAACATTTTTGATGAACTCCTTCCAACATAATGCAGTACAACACCACACAATTGCAGCCTCAGAACTGAGCACACAGTTGAGTCAGCATCTCTCTCAACAAAAGTGGAACTCTAAGCTTCACAAAGGTATTTACTGCAGGATGACTGTATTAGTTGGTATTATATTTTACAGGTGTCCATGTTGTGTGTGTCTACCACGATATATAGTCATATACGCAGTTGCTCATGCATGAGCACACACACGTTCACTGCCTTGACTACAATTACTGTTGCTAATCTGTCATCCCTTCAGCATCCCTCCTTCCTAAACTAATTCAACCTGGAAAGCCCACGCCTTGGCTAATCCAACTCTCTGGCATTTACATTTAGAATGCTTTTGGTTTATCAAATCATCCTAACATTGTGGTAAATTCACTTTCCCTAAATCCCCTTTGGGGAGGAGATTAAAATGGTGGAGCAAGGCAGGTCAGGGGGAAAATAAAAGCAAATTGAAAGGTGCTCATTTGTCAGCTTGGCTGCTTTCATGGAAGCCTTATTGTGTCAAAATGTAATTAGTGCTCTTCAGACAACATTTTCAAGCGGCTGTGGTGGTCTCTGTAATTCCAGGAGGCATTCACTGTGCCAGTGGGACACGTAGGCCGTGTCAAAGCCTAATGCTTTTCTTTGTACAGCCCTTCTACTGTCCTCACAAACCTAATCATCTAGATATAATTATGGACATCCAATATTGAAAATGGTTCAGCATGAACTCTTATAAGAGAAGCAGGTGGCTTATGAGCTGTTTCTTATGCCGTCATTTTCTGCACTTCTCACTTGCACTCTGCCATCTCCTCTACACACACACACACACACACACACACACAATGCTAAGCTGCAGGGTAATGGATGGACCAGGAGAAATTAGAGGTGTCACTGTAGTGCTAAACACCAGGCAGTAAGAGAGCCATTCCAATTTAGCAAGCACAGTGAGGCCTCTGAAGTGCAACTGCACTGTAGGTGAGCAGAGAATATGTGCATGTGTGTGCTCATGAACATGTTGTAGATATATACCTGCATGATACCTGCATGCATCTTTCTGAAAGGGATCTTAGATTTACCCAGCCAGTCAATTTAAATAACATGTTAAAACCATCCAAAGACATGCAAGTTAGGTTAATTGGTGATTCTAAATTGCCCGTAGGTGTGACTGTGAGTGTGAATGTTTGTCTGTCTCTATGTGTTAGCCCTGCGATTGACTGGCGACCAGTCCTGGGTGTACCCCGCCTCTCGCCCAATGTCAGCTGGGATTGGCTCCAGCCCCCCGCGACCCTCTAAGAGGATAAGTGGTATAGAAAATGGATGGATGGATGGATGTTAAAACCCATATCCATGTCTGAATGACACTATAAATGATCCTAACAACTCTTTGTTTTTTGAGAACTAGAGGGCAGAGGCTGTTCTTCCCAAGGGCCCCTTGTTGGCTGCTGAAGCCAAACGGGCAGCTCATTTATTGGTTTATCAGTTTATTTGGATAACCATTTGTTGATAGCACAGTATCTTTTCTGAAGTCCAAAGCTGCTGGGAGCACAAGAAACTTTCTCACTGGCAGATGGGGAGCCTAGCACACAAAATAACATGTCAGTGCATCCATATTACATGATGGTGTATTGTGAGGCTGTCACAGGTGTGCAAGCAGGGTAACAAGGAACACAGGGAATAGGACCCAATTGCAGATGTCTGAGGCAGGGCATGTGCAGTTTAGTGATTTTATTCACACAAAAAGGTACACAAGCTCCAAACAGGCAAACAAATCTAACAAACAGATAATGAGGGACAGGTGAGACTAATCAGGGAGGGGCAGACAACCACACAGGTGGGAAACACACAAGGGCAGGAAGTGAAGTATCTGAAATGAGAGGAGAGGTGAGTATTTCAAAATAAAACAGGAAACAATGAATGAAAGACATGAATCAAAGAAAAACATAACCTAGGGAGCAGATTGTGACAGTGGCCAGTGTGTTGTACATGTACATCCACTTGTGGTCTGACCTGCAGGAAAAGTTTATTTGTGAATGACAAGATAACAAAAAATCAGCAAGTAAACGCTTAAAAATGCAAATTATGATTCAACCTCTGTGGGAGAAATGTATGGGTATGAAGGAGTTATGTGATGACCTGATAGTTAACCTTAAAAGCGTCCCCTAGTCCTTCAGACTCAGCATGCTTTCTGCTGGGAGGCTCTGGATGCACGGAGGTAAAAGATAAGCTGAAGACCTTGGAGATGCTTCATCTTCATAATAAGCATGGATGGGATCTTGTAAAGATCCGAAGGACTCTCAGTTGGACTTGTGTGTGTTTTGTGTGCTTCCTGTTTTATTTTGAAGTTCTCTGGTCTTGTCTCTTGTGTATTATCTACTTCCTGTCTTTGTTCTATTTCCTGCCTTTTTTGATGGTTTACACCTGTATCTAGTTCCCCACCTGTGTTTACTTCCCTCATTGTCTCCGCCTCTATTTATACCAGTCCCTTTCCCTTTGTTCTTCGTTGGGTCATTAGTTTGAGTTTGCCTGCCTTGTGTTTCATGCGTTCTGTTCCTCGTCATGCTATGTTCCAGTGATTCCCTGAGTGTGTGCTCCTACGTTTGTTCATGAGGATATTGTGAGTTCTTTGTTGGATAATAAACCTTTGGACATCGTCAACTTTCCTGCCTGTCTGCATTTGGGTCCTCTCTCTGTTGCCAGCATGGCAAATCGTAACAGATCTGGTCTTGGCCATTAGTCACAGACAATGTCTACCCCTCCCTTATGGCATGATTTCTTCAAGGCTTAGGTACCATATAAAGCTGAGACAAGTGTATGAAGAGTTTAAGTTTTTGGTATTGACTGTATGCAAGCTGTATACCAAGATCTTCTCTGATATCGATTTGTGTTGTATTAAACGTATATATATAAAATTCCCCACTCAGACACCCTGCTGTTATGTGCTGGATTGTCTCAGGGGCATCTTTGCACAGTCTGCACCTGGCATCCTGCCTGGTGTGGTAGATCCCGGCCTCTATCGATCTTGTGCTCAGAGCCTGTTCCTGTGCTGCCATAATTAGTGCCTCTGTGCTGTTTTTCAGTCCAGCCTTTTCCAGCCACTGGTAGGATTTCTCGATATCAGCCACTTCTTCTATCTGCCGGTGGTACATACCGTGCAGGTGTTTATCCTCCCATGATGGTTCCACCTGCTCTCCTTCCTCATGCGGCTTCTGCTGCCTGAGGTACTCACTAAGCATCTCATCACTTGGGGCCATCTTCCTGATGTACTCATGGATCTTTGTTGTTTCATCCTGGATAGTGGTTCTGACGCTCACTAGTCCTCGGCCTCCTGCCTTCCGCTTAGTGTACAGTCTCAGGGTGCTGGACTTGGGGTGAAATCCTCCATGCATTGTGAGGAGCTTCCTGGACTTTATATCAGTGGCATTGATCTCCTCTTTTGGCCAGCTTATTATGCCAGCGGGGTATTTGATGACGAGCAGGGCGTAGGTGTTGATAGCTCGGACCTTGTTCTTCCCATTCAGCTGACTCTTCAGGACTTGCCTTACTCTGTGGAGGTTTTGGCTGTGGCTGACCTTCTTGCGGCCTCTTCATGGTTGCCATTTGCTTGCGGGATCCCAAGGTACTTGTAGCTGTCCTCCACATCTGCTATGTTGCCTTCTGGTAGTCTGATCCCTTCAGTTCTGATTACCTTCCCTCTCTTGGAGACCATCCGGCCACACTTGTCTAGTCCGAATGACATTCCAATGTCGTCGCTGTAGATCCTGGTGGTGTGGATTAGTGAGTCGATGTCTCACTCACTCCTAGCATACAGCTTGATGTCATCCATGTAGAGAAGGTGGCTGATGGTTGCTCCATTCCGTAGCCGGTATCCGTAGCCACTCTTCGCGATGATCTGGCTGAGAGGGTTCAGGCCTATGCAGAACAGCAGTGGGGATAGTGCATCACCTTGGTATATGCTGCAATTGGCTTTGAGTTGGCCTCCAGAGTTGTCTTCCACAGCCCCATTGAGTTCTTGATGAAGGTTCTTATTGTCCTGTTGATGTTGTACATTTCCAAGCATTCCAGTATCCATGTTTGTGGCATTGAGTCGTAAGCTTTCTTGTAATCAATCCAGGCGGTGCACAGATTGGTCTGTCTGGTCTTACAGTCTCGAGTGACTGCTCTGTCTAACAGCAGCTGGTGCTTGGCTCCCCTGGTATCGCTACCAATTCCTTTCTGGGCCCTGCTCATGTATTGGGCCATGTGCCTATTCATCTTAGCCGCTACGATGCCTGACAGGAGCTTCCATGTTGTACAGAGGCAGGTTATTGGCCGGTAGTTGGATGGAATTGCACCCTTCTGGGGGTCCTTCATGATCAGGACCGTCCTCCCTTGGGTTAACCACTCTGGGTGGGTCCCATCCATCAGCAGTTGGTTCATCTGTGCTGCCAGGCGTTCATGGAGTGCAGTTAGTTTCTTGAGCCAGTAGGTGTGGATCATATCCGGGCCTGGTGCTGTCCAGCTCTTCATACCTGACACTCTTTCTTGGATGTCTGCCATTGTGTTGGTTACTGGCTCTTGTTCTGGGAGATTGCTATGGTCTGCTCTTAGATCCACTAGCCATTGAGCATTGGTGTTATGTGATGTTATGCTCTTCCAGTATTGTTCAGTCTCAGCCCTGGGCGGATCTGTTCTTGTGTTATTACCCTGCTACTGAGAGTGCACTTTGGATGGTTCGGTGGAGAACATTCTGTTTATTCTCCTAGCTTCTGCTTCTCTGGTGTACCTCTTTAGGTGGGTGGCCAGGGCTGTGAGTCTTTGTTTGGCAGTCTTCAGGGCCTCAGGTATGGGCAGCTTATTGTACTTCTTAGGCAGCCCTTTCTTCATCACACCTTTCTGTAGTTCTGATAGCTGGCTAATTTCTCTCCGTGTTGCCTTAATCCTGGCCTCCAGCCTCCTTCTCCATGGAGGATACTGCTCCTTATGGCTCTTATTCATCTTGCCAAGCATCTCAAGGATCACTGTTGCTGTGGTGTATGTCAGCTTATTGGTCTCAGTGATGGTCGCAGTAGGGATTGTCTGTAGTGCTGCATTTACATCTTCTAGTAGACTTTCAGAGGGTACCGTTGTACCTCTTCAATCTCTAGTTGTGATGGCAGCTTCTGCTTGCCAGTGTTGGAACACTGAGCTACTAGTTGCTTCTTAGTTAGTGTAGATGTTGGGTTTCGAAGAATCCATAGGTCCCACATCTTCTGCATATACCCCTGTTCACTGGGGTTACTTGTATAGTAGCATTCCAACAATTTCCTATTCTCTGCTCTTGTCCACGAATGTCTTGTTCTTGTTCCAGTAGCCCATATATATATACATATTTCTAATGTAAATTTCTATTTCATATTTATGATTGCTTGACTTTGTGGTACTTGTATTTTCTCTTACTTTATAATATTTTGACCACTGTTCCCCGACACCTGACGCGGACCTTGTTAACCTGGGCGACATCCAAGCCGGTGTGGCTCTTGTATTCATATCACTCATTATATGAGGTAGGCAGGTAGCGTTAAGGGCCCTGCCTAAGGGCCCACACTGGCGCCCTGACCGGGAATCGGCAAGCAGCACGTCTTCTTTGCAAAGTGTGAGGCAGTATAGTAGTTTCAAGATGGTTCCTTGAAGTGCATTCAGCATTCTGCTGCTATAGTTTTGAGCAAATGCCAACTGTGCCGTTGCCCCATGTTAAATTGCATAGCAATGTTTCTCTCACAGAAATATGCACTAGCTCAGAACACAGGACCTTCTACCTGTATTTACTTTCTTGCTCCCACTCCAGACACATCTGACCAATAAGCAGAGTGAATGTTCTCATGTAGTTTGTAGTGATGCATTTTGGTTCCCTTGGATTTTTCTCTGTGTGAAAAGAAACGAACCAAGGGGAAAATGCTCCAAGTTTACAAACTCATCAACTGATTCGGTCTAGAGCAAACGAACTGTTGGTGTGAAAACGCCCTAAGACCCCTTCTCTGGCATCATACCAACAAGCTGTCGTCCTAAGTGCCCTGAAAAGAGAGGATGATAGAGATGGACATCACTGAGATGGATGTTTCTAGATGGAGGATCAAAAGTGACAATAAGGCCTGTGAAAGACACTGCATCGTCTGGGGATTTAAAGGAGGAATGGATACACTAACACACACAGGGCCTTGTCCCAGGCTAAAATGCTCATTTGAGCTGTTTTAACGCAAAGCGACTTGCACAGACTTATCTTAAAATAGTTGTAGATTTAGCCTGTTCTGGTTTAAACTAAACCGATTGCAAGAGAGAGGATTAGAGCTACTCAAGGACTAAACTGAAACTTCAATTAATCCTTCACCGATGCCGGTTTAACTCTTGCTTAATGCTGTTTGTGAGGGAGTATGGACTATTTGGAATATCTAAATGAAGATTAACATGCACTAATAGAGGCCAGCCAGATGACTTGTTGATAGGTGTAATCCATTAAATCACTGAAATAACTTTTTGAGACCACAGTACAAAGAAAATGCACTGTGGATAATATGTTTGCTTAAGCCTAGACTTTCCTTTGTGTCTCAAAGAGGAAGGTATTTACCTACTTCTCTCCAGGTTCTGATCACTTTGAGATTTTTGGCATTTGAAGCTTTCATTGTGAAACTGGTGATTTACGTGGTGCCAGTGAAGCAACTGTGTAGAATAGTTAAAGTCTGCAGGGCCATTTGTGAACTGAGGAGTCTGTTCATCAAGTTTCGTGATGCTGCTGGCCAAGCCAACTATAGAGTGTAATTCTATGAACATATGCACTTCCCAGGAGTGATTGGCTATATAGATGGATGTCATGTTCCCTTCAAGTGTCCAGATTCAAAACTCCTCCCAAAGCTTGTTTCTTTGCAGATTGGTTGTCTGTAGTACAGTTTTTACTTTCAGTAACTGGATGGTTTGACACAATTTGCTTCAGTAGTGTTTTTCATACCCACTAAAGTTTTCTGAACAAATTATTTTTGTCTCACCATTGTTTTGTCTCCAGATTCACACCAGTAATGGTGTTTTTGATTCCATACGGGTTTTTATGAGCACCATTAGACCAACAGAATGTGCTCATATTTAACCCAATGAGGCTTAACCCAGGTGTTGTCATTTAGTCTTACCTACCTTACTCCAGGACTCTATAGTCACATTCATGAAAGCTACTTAAATGTTCTAGTTTAACTTGGACACATTAAAGCCTACTCCTGGCTTAATCTAAGCCCTGTCTATGATTCAGTTAGTGTTTCTAACATTTTAATGTCTCTTAAAATAACGCAGACAATAACAGATTGTTACTTTACACACATTAATTACATAAGATCAACATTAGCTTGGGTGCCGGCCCTTCGTAGAAAGTCTGCTTCCTGGCAGGAGGGTTGCACAACAGGACAGTCACAGCACAGGAGCCTGAAAGAAGTCAGGCATCAGATATGAAGTCATGACAGAGGGGACTAATGAAGCTTATAATTCTTGCTCTACAGATCCATGATTGAGTTATAGGACTGTGTTCTTCATTATGGTTTTAGGTTGCTCTGAAAAGAGTCTGTGGTTTTTTTTAGATTAGGGCTGGAAGGAGATTAGGGTGTTGGGCTCTATGGGCGTCTGCCAAGCCACTGCACCAGCTGGAGAGGAAAAGTAGGTTGTTAAATTCTTTCTCACTGCCATTGCCTTATTGGTGGCATTTTTGCTGCTCACTGGCAGTTTTGTTTCACTGCTGTATAAGCCTCTACAGACAGGTTGACAACATTTACTTTGCTGTGGAGAATGTGTTTTGTCTTTAAAATGTCCTCAGCCGGCTCCTGGAACTGTCTGAAAGGTAGCCAGGACGTCACATGATACTCAAGGATCATCTGTCTTGCACAGGATGGGCAGATGTTAAATATGCAATTGCAATGCAGGACATACCAGGTGATGTCACATGATGTCTGCGACCACGATGGTCACTATGAAGTGCAAGTTTTGTTGTCACATACACAACCATACACAGTACAACGTGTAGTGAAATTAATAGATGCCTAGCTCCAGAATGAACAAATACATGACTAAAATAAAATTAATCTGATAGTAGGATAGAAAATGTATCTACAAATGGATAAAATAAAAATACATAAAATAAACTAAAAAGGACACATCCCCTGAATATTTCATGGCAGTCTAATGTAGTTGTTGAAATACCTTGCTCTGGACCAAAGCACTGGATAAAGTGACTAACTAACGGACTGACTGACTTCTCCACATTTGGGCACCACTGCAAGTGATTCAAAAACAGCAGACCACAGATAAACCAAGATGACTGCTGAATGGTAATTGTCACGTTTTAATGAACTCAATGACTAAACCTTAAAGCTGCTATAATCAATATTTTTGTATTAGCAGTGACGAACAATTATCACACAAGCCTGCAGTTCCCCTCAGCTTTGCAAAGCATTTCAGCATCTTTCAGCTCATTGGTTTGGTTTTACGGCCCACTGTTTTGGTTCACATTCAGCACTCTCATGGTGTCGTTTTGGGCAGCAGCAGGCAAGCTGTAAAAAGCCACTGTCCACTACCTGCTCAGCAGCAAACAGCAGACAGACACAGTTAGAGACTAGCTGGTGAACATAGTGGAGCATGTAGCAGCTAAACCTGGTCTGATTAGGAGAGATGGCATTCATCCCACTTTGGATGGAGCCGCTCTCATATCTAGAAATCTGGCCGAATTTATTAGTGGCCCAAAGCCATGACAACTCAGAGTTCAGACCATAGACTTAATACAGTCTGTGGTCCAGACCAGGAGGCAGAGTTGCAGTCCTACACGCTTCTCTGCGCTTCCATTAGAGCAGTTACCCACCCTAAACTCCACAGAGAGGTTGTCTGCCCCCACCATAGTATTTAAATCAAACTAAACAGAAGAAGAGTTACACATAAAAACTAATAAAAGTAAAACCACCACTGCAACAGTACAACAAAATAGGAGAATTAAATGTGGACTCTTAAACATCAGATCTCTCTCATCTAAAGCTGTTCTAGTAAACGATCTAATATCAGATCATAATATTGATTTATTTTGTCTTACTGAAACCTGGTTGTGTCAAGGTGAATATGTTAGCCTAAATGAATCCACTCCCCCCAGTCACATTAATACTCACATTCCTCGAGGCTCAGGCCGAGGAGGTGGAGTTGCAGCCATCTTCGACTCAAGCCTATTAATCAAACCGAAACCTAAATTAAATTATACCTCGTTCGAAAGCCTTGTTCTTAGCCTTTCACACCCAACCTGGAAAACAGTACAGCCAATTCTATTTGTTATAGTGTACCGAGCTCCTGGACCGTATTCTGAATTTTTATCTGAATTCTCAGAGTTCTTATCAGGTTTAGTCCTTAAAACGGATAAAATAATTATTGTAGGTGATTTTAATATTCATGTGGATGTAGAAAATGATAGCCTTAGTGCTGCGTTTATCTCATTAGATTCGTTGGCTTCTGTCAGAGTGTACATGAACCCACTCACTGTTTTAACCACACCCTCGACCTTGTTCTTGTTTATGGCATTGAAATTGAACATCTAATAGTCTTTCCACAGAATTCTTTTTATCAGACCATTTTTTATTAACTTTTGAATTCCTATTACTGGACTACACGCCATTAGGCAAACATTCCTACACTAGATGTCTATCTGATAGTGCTGTAGCTAAATTTAGGAAGTGATTCCATCCCCACATTTAATTCAGTTCCATGTCTCAATGTAACAGATGACTCCTATGCTAACTGATCCCTCCCAAATTGATCATCTTGTTGATAGTGCTTGCAGGCTCACTACGAATAACACTTTCGACTCTATCTGCCCCTCTAAAAAGAAGATAATAAAACAAAGAGTTAGCTCCATGGTATAACCGCCAAACCGCAAAATTAAAAACAAACATCAGCGAAAACGAGAGAAAGGGGTGGCGTTCCACCAATCTGGAAGAATCACGTTTAGCCTTGTCTTAAAATTTATAGGAAGGCCCTCCGTAATGCCAGAGCAGCTTACTACTCATCATTAATAGAGGAAAATAAGAACAACCCCAGGTTTCTGTTCAGCACTGTAGCCAGGCTGACAGAGTCACAGCTCTGTTGAGCCATGTATTCCTATAGACCTCAGTAGTAATGACTTTATGAGCTTCTTTAATGATAAAATTCTAACTATTAGAAACAAAATTCAGCACCTCCTGCCCTCAGTTGGTAATGACTTATCTTCAAACACAGGAACCTTAGAAACAACTTCATAAAACCTAAGCACATTTAGACTGCTTTCTCCCATCAACCGTAATCCTTCTTCCATGATTTCCTCATCTAAGCCATCCAGCGTGTCTCTTGGACCCGTCCCAACTAGGCTGCTTAAAATTTTACCATAGTTAGCATGTACTAGATACTGATCAATCTGTCTTATTTTAAAGGCTATATGTGCCACAGTCCTTTAAAGTAGCTGTAATTAAGCCTCTTCTTAAAAAGCCCACTCTTGATCCAGGGATTTTGTCAAATTATAGACCTATATCTAACCCTCCTTTTCTCTCTAAGGTCCTTGAGAAAGCAGTCGCCAATCAGTTGTGTGACTTTCTACACAACAACAAGCTGTTTGAGGATTTTCAGTCAGGATTTAGAGTGCATCATAGCACAGAGACAGCACTGGTGAAAGTTACAAATGACCTTCTAATTGCATCAGACAAAGGACTTGTCTCTGTACTTGTCTTACTAGATCTTAGTGCTGCATTCGATACCATTGACCATCACATTCTATTACAGAGACTAGAACATTTTATTGGCATTAAAGGTACTGCACTAAGCTGGTTTAAATCCTATTTATCAGATCGATATCAGTTTGTACACGTTAATGATGAATCCTCTATGCACGCCAAAGTTAGTCACGGAGTTCCACAAGGTTCTGTGCTTGGACCAATTCTATTTACCTTGTATATGCTTCCTTTAGGCAATATTATTAGGAAGCACTCCATAAATTTTCATTGTTATGCAGATGATACCCAATTATATTTATCGATCAAGCCAGATGAAACCAATCAATTAGCTAAACTTCAAGCATGCCTTAAGGACATAAAAACCTGGATGACCTGCAATTTTCTGATGTTAAACTCAGACAAAACCGAAGTTATTGTACTTGGCCCCGAACACCTTCGAAACACATTATCTAAAGATATAGTTTCTCTAGATGGCATTGCCCTGGCCTCCAGCGAAACCGTAAGGAATCTTGGAGTTATCTTTGATCAGGATATGTCCTTTAACTCCCACATAAAACAAACTTCAAGAACTGCCTTTTTTCATTTACGTAACATTGCAAAAATCAGGCACATCCTATCTCAAAAAGATGCAGAAAAACTAGTCCATGCATTTGTTACGTCTAGGCTGGACTATTGCAACTCTCTATTATCAGGCTGCCCCAATAAATCCCTTAAGACTCTCCAGCTGATTCAGAATGCTGCGGCACGTTTACTGACAAGAACCAGAAAAAGAGAACATATTTCTCCAATATTAGCTTCTCTACACTGGCTCCCTGTAAAATCCAGAATAGAATTTAAAATCCTTCTCCTCACCTTCAAAGCCCTAAATGGTCAGGCACCATCATATCTTAAAGAGCTCATAGTACCCTATTACCCCACTAGAGCACTGCGCTCCCAGAATGCAGGGTTCCTTGTGGTTCCTAGAGTCTCTAAAAGTAGAATGGGAGCCAGAGCCTTCAGCTATCAAGCTCCTCTCCTGTGGAACCAGATCCCAGTTTGTGTACGGGAGGCGGACAACCTCCTCACATTTAAGAGTAGGCTTAAGACTTTCCTCTTTGATAAAGCTTATAGTAGGGCTGACTCAGGTGACCCCTGAGCCCCCCTTAGTTATGCTGCTATAGGCCTAGACTGCCGGGGGACTTCCTATGATGCACTGAGCTCCTTTCTCCTCCTCTTCCTCTCCATCTGTACGCCCTCATATCCCATCAATGCTTGTTATTAATTCAACTTCTTCCCGTAGTTGTGTGCTTTCTCTCCTCTCTCTCTCTCCCTCCCCTTCTGTTGCTTTCTGCAGGTGTTTCTGCCTCTGGAGCTGTGGGGTCTGGGTCTGTGGTTGCTGCCGCCTGCTGCCCCCGTGCTCCTGCTCTGCACCCGCTGATGCTATTGCTGTTGTTGCTGTTATTAGTATTGCTATTATAATGTTGCTCTTAGTGTTGTTTCTGTTGGTGTTAACATCAATGCCATTACCATATCTATGCTGTATTGAGCTGCTGTATGTTCTCTTTCCTCCTGCTCTCTCTCTCCCGCTCCCCCCTTCCCCCTTCAACCCAACCGGTCGAGGCAGATGACCGCCCACCTTGAGCCTGGTTCTGCTCGAGGTTTCTACCTGTTAAAAGGGAGTTTTTCCTTGCCACTGTCGCATAGTGCTTGCTCATGGTGGGAACTGTTGGGTCTCTGTAAATATAAAGAGTCGGTCTAGACCTGCTCTATTCGAAAAAGTGCCCTGAGATAACTTTGTTATGATATGGCGCTATATAAATAAAACTGAATTGAATTGAATTGAATAAGTGAACTCTGTGGGAGTAAGCTCTCTGGAACGGATGGGTGTTCCTTTCAGGTAGAGGTGCCCTTCATGTCCTTCAAGGAATCTGTGGGCAGGTGGTCTATGAAGGGAAGGCATGATGAGGAGAGCAAGATCTGTGTAATTATCATCTATTATCTGTTTGCGTAGGCTAGTGGGAACTGGAGAAGGAAGGGAGATGAAAGAGTTAGGACAATGAATGGGAGGATTAGCTGTAGACAGGGTGAAGTTAATGGATGCCTGCTGGGCTGGAATGGGCTGAAAGGGAGTTAAGTATGGGAGGAACTGCAAGGGTTGTGAAGGAAAGCTGGGCGCCAGCATCCCGGTGCTGAAAGCTCCAGCTGACATGAGCTTCAGGGACTGGTGAAGCTGGGAGACTGAAGATCCTGGCATCCTGGTGCCAGGAGCCCCGACTCGAGCAAGCTGCCGTGGTTGCTGGAAGTGGGCAGCTGGGGGCACTGGCATCCCGGTGCCAGGAGCCCTGACTAGAATAAGCTGCTGTGGTTGCTGCTGTAGTATGCAAGAGCAAAAGAGGAGGAGAGGGTTAGGTGGGTATTTATAGGCATGCAAAGTGGCTCAGTTGAGGTGTGGTCCTGCTCTTGAAACTCTGCTAGATAGCTCCAATTGAAAGGCAGTGAAAGCCACAGAAACAATCATAATCTGATAACTCAGTCGAAAATAAGCTGCTGAGCCATTAACCTTATGTACAGCAATTGTATAGGCTAGTATTTTACTGAACTGAATGTAGCTTTGACTAGCAACAGACTGAACGTACTACTGAACTGAAGACAGTCAGAATCAGCGCTGAACCTCAGGCTGTGTGAACGGTGGTGCGTTCACTTACTGAAAAATAGGGGTGTAACTGGTTGAGAAATATTTCGGGTAGCACTCGCCCTGGGATGTCAGAACAGACAGGAGACCGGATGGGGTTTTAACCATTTATTGACTGATTTATCCTTAATACAGCACATCAGTACAGTAGACCAATTATGGCATGTATCAAAGGCAGGTGTGTGGTCAGTAACAGTATTAATAAAGCAAAGACACGTGATAACTGTGTTTGTTAACTCTCTCAGGAGTTCATTAGTTAACCCAGAGGAATGTCCAAGGAAAGGACCAAGGAAACAAGTTTGTTCTCAGTCTCAATATGAGGATAAGAACATATAACTTACTGGTTGCACAATCATGTACACAGGAAAAGGCGAAGAAACATTCCAAGAAGAAAGGGTACGTTCTGAATTGCTTGGGTGTGTGCAGGGCCATGCCACCAATGGAGAAGTCCACCTAACCAATCCTGGACTTTATTACACTTACTGTTGTACGTAACGAAGTGCTTTTGAATGGTGATGTATTCACCTATTGTTGTACATACTGAAGTGCCTTTGAACAGTGATGCATTAGTTTACTAAAATACGTCCTGAAGTGCATTTGAATGTTGAACATGATATGTTCACTTACTGATGTACACACTGAAGCGCACTTGTGAGCTAGTGATGCAACAGCTTAGCTGGTCAAAAGTGAACGCACTACATAGTCAGTGACTGAATGAAGTGATTTGCATCAGCAAAGTCATTAGTGTCCGGTCCCTTACATTGATATTTCTTAGAAGTCATGGTGGGATATTCAAATGCATTTTTAAGCTCTTATCCTCAAACATACCAGTGTCACCTTACAATTTGAATTTGTTGAGAACAGTTTGAGGATTTACTTGTGAAAACAAGTATCCATTGGTTTACTTTAAATAAGGTGCAATCTGGATTTCGTAGAATTTCATTTCAATAGCAAAATATTTTTTGATTGCGTTTCTATCCTCTCACCATGAACTTTTCCTTCATGTCCACCATGTTTCTCTCTAAATCTGCTGGTCCTTCAAAAATGTATTGGATTCTACAGAACTGACTATAAGGAATACTATTTCTCAAAGAAAAACGATGATAGCTGTCAGCTCTCAGTAATTTATTACGGTCAGTTGGTTTCTTATATAGGTTAGTATACAGCACATCGGTATCACAAATAATTGACAGATCAAATAAATGAATTACATGAGTATTGTACTGCATTGTAAAATTTGAGTGCTGTGAACAGCTGTTGAGGAAAGAACTAAATAAATGTAATTCTTGTTCCTCCCTTGGGATGAAACCAATATTTCAATGATAAATCTCTTATAAATCCATTCCTTTACAAACCAACATAAATATTTGCATCTGTGTCATAGTTGTACCACTCTTGCCATTCTGTATCTGTGACACCGTGTCCTAGCTGAATATGCCAACGCAAGCGAGCGTCAGTGACAAAATCAGTTTGATAGCATTGTATTCTATTGGAATGTCCTAATGTTTTGAGCTGAACATTTGTCGGACGCCCTGTTTCTATTTATTCCTTTCGCTTGTGTTGAAAGTGCTGCATCATGGATGAGGAACGGCTGATTCATGAAGTTGAATGAGGAGTAATCTATGTGAAACCTCCTCATTTAACTACATAAACACGCAGCCAGTTAGGACATTCCAATAGATGCAATGATGAATGCAATCAAACTGATTTTGTCACAGTGAGTTAGGACACAGTCTTGGAGCCACATCTCTTTCAAAATATTGCAATAGATACATCCATTGGCTCATTTGTATGAAGATGGAAGTTGTGGCCCTCTGAAGACCACCTCAGTGACTAATGGATGTTTCTACCCACTACTTGGTGGTGTTTAGCACAGATCATGCTGTACTGGAGAAAAGATGACTCCCCAGTGATCCACAGGTGACTGTAGCTTTATGAGGGCTGCCTGACCTATCGTTGTTATTTGGGGACATGCCGTCATTGGTTGTCATAATAACGAAGCTCACCTCAGTCTTCACAAATAGAACTGTCTTTAACAGACTAACACAAACAGGAAACATCCATTTACATGGCAGCTACCTCCAGTTAATCCATGACTCCTTCCTTTTAATACTCCATCTGGATATGATTTGGCTGTAGCACCGGGAGACATGCCGCCCCTACCATGCTGAGCCAAGAAATACTTTTCCAATTCGCTTGACTTCCTTGGGCAAATATTAAGGGCCTTTAAGTTTTGAGGGAGAAAAAAATAGAGAGAGGGAGCAAAGCAATGAAGAATGGACCTAAGAAAGAGTGTAGAGTTGTTGAGAAGAAGAGAAACCTAGAAAGTGAGTTTCTTCAGCTTTCAATGTCCTTTATACATTTAGAATGTATAAAGAAAACTTTAAAACGTTTGACAATCAACTGTTAAAATGTTGAATGACCTAAGAAACTTTTACAAGGACTTTTGCTGTTGGAAAAGCTGTTTATGCCTGTAAGCTGAAGTCTGCTAACCCTTTTGTAGTAGAAAGGTGAGCAGAGCAGAGGACATAAATGGAAAAAAGATTCAATTTGGAAGGAAAGGAAAGCATCTGGTTGTCATTTGCATGGAGAGGTATCTCCTCTGCTTCTCTCCCACAGTATTGTGCGTTTCTGTGACAGACTGACAGAGTTGCAGGAGGTGAGCACTGCCAGGAAAAATAAAAGTACAGGCAGCATGTTTGGAGTGGAGGCTGAGAAGGAGACGAGGGGGATTAGGGTTGGGGGTGATGGTGGTGGGTTAGTGTGAACAAAGGCAGTCAGTTAGGCCAGCTGCAGAGGGCTAGAGTAACATATAGGGAAAACAGACCTTAAAATAAACACAGGAATCAGGGATAGATGTCTGGCTGGTGCACACTCTGGGACCTACATCTGGAGGTCTAACTAGTTCTATCATTAGACATCATTACTGCTGCTCCTCCTTTTGCTCTACAAACTGAACGCTCCACAGTCAGGGACAAACAGCAACAACAAATTGAGTCGCTCTCTCTCTCTCTCTCTGTGTGTTTTAGGCTGTTACTTTCTGATGATATTTTTTGCTTGTTGGTGACATGTTTTAACCCTGCTCATTAGCCAGAGAGAAGCCCTGGCATTTGGGAGTAAAGCGCTTAAGTAAGGCACAGTTTCCTACCCAGGCCAATTTGTATTCTGTTTCACCTTATTGCTATTGCATCCGTTACTAACATTATACATGTCATCATTAGTGGCGGATAGACTTTCCATATAAGACTTCTCCTGTGTTTAATGATGTATAAACATCATATACAGGTAACGGAACTGTCACATCAGTTACATCAGGCCCATATTTATGGTTAAGTTGGCAATAGCTATTGACCTTTACCAACTATTGATGGTGTGTTGGAGGTTTGAGGTACGCCCAAACTGCACCACGTCATCTTACCAGCTCACTGCTTCTTCTTCATGCCTCCCTTGTCACTAAATTCACTAGGTTTGGTATGGAGTCATGCGATGACGTCATTTCCAGTTTAGTCACTTCCTGTTTACTTCTGCTTCTGCAGAAAACTAGACAGACATGTAGTGCATGCTCTGAAAGTAATCCACTTGCATCCACTATGAAGCATCACAGAGGCAATGCCGTACGTTGATTTATTATATAACATTAGGCATGTTAAAGATCATATATTAGTAATGATTTCGTTAAAAATTATGTTATTTTAAAAATAAGTTATTTAAAAAAAACTGTTTAACAGCAATGCTAGTAGCCATAGTAAGTTTCAAGTTCTTTATTGTTATATGCACAACAATTACAGTGAAGCAGTCATTGGCAATGAAATTCTTATTTCTCAGGCTCCCTCCAACAATGCTCAAACAATATGTATAAAAAGAAAATCACACAAGTAAAAAAGAACCTAAGACATTAAGTAGTGCACAAGTTAAAATATAGGAATATAACACAATGTATATTCAATAAAATATAATACTGTGGTATACAGGTGAACAGTAATGATAAAATGAATAAACTGTAATGTAGACAGGTTATGGACATGTAAGAACAGGATCTATCATGGTATGTGTAATTTTACATCACAGTAATGGTATATACCATGATACAGTCATTGTTCTGTAAATTCAATTAAGGAATCTTTAAAATTACCATACTGTACTTCATGCTCTGTATTTACAATTTCACTCTCCTCCTCCATGTTTTCTTCTCACTCTTCTTCTGCGGCGGTTGGCAAACCAGCTTAGATATGCATTACCACCACCAACTGTCATTCTCATGTCACATGGTAAGCAGTCCTGCTGCCCAAATCATGTTACCTTGGGAGGCAGCTGGATTCGGGAGATCATGTGAGAATTGCAAGATCATGACAGAATCCAACCCTGATATACTACATAGCCTGCCCCGAATTTATACAGTGTTTGAGAATCACTTTGCAGAGCTGATTATTTAACACTTGGAGAGTGAAAATGCACTCTATGACTGGTAATTTGTGACACTGTTTCAGTGCTTTCAAACACCTGCCGTGTAACACACAACAATCACATACTCCAGTTTTTCTAATTTTTCTCTAGTGTACACCCAACACTTTTGGAGTAAATCATTAACACTTCAGGAATGAACAGTCTACACATAAGCTTCTTGAAAACATACGTTTTATTTTCAACAATATTTGATTTAAAAAAAAAATCTAGATCAGTTTTACTTATTTAGATAACGATATTTAACCAGTAGCAACCTGAACCAACCCACAAAATTCATTGAATCTCTGCTTGCTGCTTTTCAGTAGGCTAACGAGGCCTTATCCTTGACATGAAAGCAAAAATACTTTAGAAATCAACAGTCCAAAATCCTGTTACAACAAAAGGACAATAAAGTGGATTACCATACAAAAGTACCATCACCAAATTTGTTGTTTGCTATGGAGATGTTTCTTGAAGCCTGAAAAGGTGCAAAATCTCTGGTGGCATCCATTCTGGTCAGACATCAATTGAAATGTCTTACCAGGATAAAAGGCATGTGAATGCTTGAGATGGACCAGCTGTTTAATGGTGACAAAAGTGCACACTAAACATCATAACTCTTCAGTTGAGAAGATTAGCCCTAAGGTCCTTGACTCGGGGAGTTTCATCAGAAAGACCTACATCAATGTTGTAGATGGTGGTCTGCACAAATGCGTACATGCCGTTTAAGGCCTGGTCATAGGAGATGCCAGAGCGGGGAGGCCGCACCTGAGGCTGCCCACAATGCAGCTTCTTGAGTGGATTCACTTAATTTTTAATTAAACATTTGCATTACTATACCATTAATATTAATTAGCTAAACTAAATTGAAGCCTGATGTCGTGCCTCTTCTACCTGCTAATGTTAGCGTTTTCAGTCTTTTAGTTATGAGAATTAAAACAAGAAGACAAACTTGAATATTCTACAGTATTCATTTGGTGGTTTCTTACCTACAGTTCTGCGGAGTTGGTAGAGATAGCTATCAGACTCAATCAACAGATAGACTCTCAGGGAGTCCATCATCCCAGAATAAACATTACAACAACTCCACACCAACACTATACCAAGAAATAACACCAAAGAGAGATTCTGGTACAGCCCGAGAAGTGTACTTTATGCCCATTCTACTCCAAAGTCATCAAAACTCTGGGATTGTAACACTTTGACCTTTGCTGTGTATGGTTTAACTTTGTGTTTAGTCAGAGTTTCAACACACTGCACAAGAACACTACAATATCAGTTTTAGGGTCCATGAACAAAAAAAAAATCTGAGATCTCTGGAAATTGAATTCTCCCTAGCTAAGTTTCCTTTGACTTGGTTCCTACTGCCCCCTTGGAACGATATGGTGCTTTTCTCCTATCTTTAATCAAGAGCATGGTCTTTCAGTTTGAGAGCATGTTTTATTGATTTCATGTTCAGATTTTGTAATACTCTCTCTCAAAACCCTGCTCTCACACTCAAATAGCCCCTGCTTGTGCTTGGATTTGCTCTGCTTCTGCTCAAACTGGATGCTTGCACACAGATATATTGTTGCTTGCACAGATTTCCTGTTCTCCATCAAAACTCGGCTGTTGCACTCAGGCTGCTTCTGTGCGCTTGTGAAACTTCTGCTCTCGGATTTCTGCTCTGCTCTTGGATTTTTTTGTGCAACAAGCCTGTCAAAATTCCCCAACCAATAGAATGCCAACAGTGGGACATGACCGCTGCCTCGTTTGGGCGCACTCGGCTTTATTATATGTACAGCGCCTGCTTAGGGCCCTGTTGTCCCACAAGAGAGCTTGATTTTCTTTTTGTGATACCGGTATATTATATTATGTCAGTGGTAATCATACAAAAACGCAATATTATGTTAAGGGATTGGCTAGCAAATACTAGTGGTTTAATCCATTCCTGCTGCCTCTGTCAGAGCTGGTGTCACGTTCATGCGCACTGTACAGGACGTTAACTGCATTTCAGACAGTCCTGTCCTACTCCATGGAGAAAGCAGCAAAAAAGTTAAAAAAAAACAGCAAAGAAAAAAGAAGAAAACAGAAGATGAGAAAAAACCGAAAAGATACAGGTTTGTTTGCATGACTAAATACAACTAGGTGGATTAAGATGTGAAGGCGATTTAGGGAACGTTAACTTTCCTAAGACAAGATATACCAACGTTAGCTAGCTAGTTAGTTAACAACATAGCCTAGGTAGCATTTCTTGTCTTAGGAGGGTTAACGTTTGAATAAACATCCCTAAATAGCCTTGACATCTTAATCCACCTAGCTGTATGTATAATAGCAAGGTAGCTAACTAGCTAGCTGGACAAATGGTATGGTATTCATTGTTGGTTTGAAATAAAAGCAAGTTAACTTTTTCATGGTTGTATAACTTTACTGAGCTTGATGCTAATAACACTAGCATTTTGTGATTATTAGTAAAATATCTCAACTAGTTATAGATTCTTTTTCTGCTGTGTAAAATAACTTGTAGCTGGTACAGTGTTGGCAAGTCCCTTTCAAAATGCAATATATTACATTTTAGCTAGTAACTTTCATTTGAAAGTGATTAGTTACTTTACAATATTACTGTCTGTGTAGAGTAATGCATCACTGGTTACACTACTTTTGCATAACTTTCACCAAAATAACTGCAGAAGTACGACTAGATGAGGATAATGTTTCATAGCAGGTAATCAAAGCACAAAAGCTCAAGTTTATTGCAGTCCATACAAATCCAGTGCAGATCTGGCCCATTCATGCATTCTGTTCCATAAACCTGGTACTGATAACAGCTTAACATTATTTACATTACCATTTTGGGGTCTTTGCTATTATATTACAATATCATCATGTCTTAATTATGATGATAATACAGAGGTATTTCTGCCTCTGGAGCTGTGGAGTCTGGATCTATGGTTGCTGCCGCCTGCTGCCCCCGTGCTCCTGCTCTGCACCCGCTGCTGCTATTGCTGTTGTTGCTGTTATTAGTATTGCTATTATAATGTTGCTCTTAGTGTTGTTTCCGTTGGTGTTAACATCAATGCCATTACCATATCTATGCTGTATTGAGCTGCTGTATGTTCTCTTCCTCCTGCTCTCTCTCTCCCGCTCCCCCCTTCCCCCTTCAACCCAACCGGTCGAGGCAGATGACCGCCCACCTTGAGCCTGGTTCTGCTCGAGGTTTCTACCTGTTAAAAGGGAGTTTTTCCTTGCCACTGTCGCATAGTGCTTGCTCATGGTGGGAACTGTTGGGTCTCTGTAAATATAAAGAGTCGGTCTAGACCTGCTCTATTCGAAAAAGTGCCCTGAGATAACTTTGTTATGATATGGCGCTATATAAATAAAACTGAATTGAATTGAATTAATTAGCTAGTTATAGGTTAAGAGTTGTTGTTTCATGTGTACAAATTGCTTGCAAGTATAATAATTTATGTTAATTATAAACTCATTCCGTTTTATCAATGTACTCATACTATATGAAACTTCCCCAGGAGTGAGCTGGAGCACAACCAGTGCCACCTGCCCCGCATACGTCCCAAAGTGTCAGTGATGATCTTGCCACTGTACATTCAGCACTGCAATCCACCTCTTCAGCTGATGCTAATACAGCAGGTGAGTTTTCAACAAAGGGTTATTTTACCAGATCAGTATATTTATATGGATAAGCCATGCCTTTTGTGAGATCTTTTTTGCTTTTGACAGACAGTTACATTACCTTTTAATACGACATTTAACATGGCTAGCTTTTTTTTTTCTTCATCTTAGGTCCATCCTTCTCTGCAGGTGAGGAGCACTTACCAGCACCTGCATCCACTGATCCTACTGTCTCTTCTGTGTCTCTTTTAACTTCAGCTGATGTGGCTGGTAAGTTAACAGCACAGCAGCATTTTTATTTGCTCAGTTTACTGTAGAATACCCTGAGATGAAAATTTTGTATTTTAATTATTCATTTAATTTCCGTATAGGTCCTTCTACTTCTGTGGTCATTGAGATCGATGTCACATCTACTCCCTCAGCAACTTCCAGTCTGCACCATGGATCAGCTGCTCCTCCAGGTGACCCAGCAGAGTGTAAGAAGTAAAGTGAACACGCCCACAACGAGGCAGTGATCATTTCATTGGTTAACACTACTGCTGGCATTCTGTTGATTGGGGAATTTTGACAGGCTTGTTGCACAAAAAAGAGCAGAGCAGAAATCCGAGAGCAGATGTTTCACGAGTGCACAGAAGCAGCCTGAGTGCGAGGAGAAGGGCTGAAGCTGGAGCGCAGGAAATCTGTGCAAGCAACAATATATCTGAGTGCAAGCATCCAGTATTAGCAAAAGCAGAGCAAATCCAAGCACAAGCAGGGGCTATTTGAGTGTGAGAGCAACGATGATGATCTAGACGACAGATGGAACAGTTCCACGTTGTCAACAGAAAGAATATATTGTTATCATTTCAGGAGAAAGTGATGTTTAGCAGGTAATTTTTACCCTATTTACTGTCTTATTCTGGCATGTTACAATTTGTTAATTAGCAATAAACAGAAAGTACAGCTGGAATGTCAGTTTTGGGTATTTGGTCATAAATCAAAGTATTAGACCAATTGAAATTTTGACCTATTGGTGGTGCTAGATGAAAAACAAACTTAATACACAGAACATCAACGTTTGTACAAAATCGCATTAAATACATCAAATATTTGCTCAGATATTTCATGTCAGTTACTTACAGTGGTGGACCAAAGTAACAGACACTGCCAAGAGCACGACGCTGGCGTGGTTGAAAAGTGCCCATATCGTCCAAATCTACATAAAGATTTCTTGCCTTCCTCCCTCCATCCTTCCCCTCATTTGTCTCACCACCCAGCTGTTAAATGGTGAAAGGATGTATTTGGCAGACAAGGTCCTTGCAGGCACACAGATTAGTTTTTCTTCTACCTCATGTTATCTTTTTTATGGCTATGGTGTAATAAAGGAAATAGGCTTTCTCTCCTGCTGACATGGACAGCACCTTCCAAAATTTACAGCTTACAATACTAAGGACATATTTTGACTGCTGGGGAAAGTGGAAGGCTCGCTGTTTCAGCCCACAGCGCATGACATATTTCTATCTATCATATTTCTATCATATTTCTAACTATCAGAATACAGATAGATGAGTGTTAAAAGCTTAAATGGAAATAAAAAATGCCTTCTGCATTTCAGTTGTTTCAAGACACTTACCTCATATTCATAGTTCATTTTGAAACTAAATGTAGCCTGCATCATACAAACCTGTTGTGATTTTAAACAAACATTTAAACCTTGTGCACACATATTAGCTTGTGCACACAGCTCCAGACATTTTATAGCATCTGACAGCTGAATGCTTGTCGATTAAGGAGACGTTTGAGATTTTAGAGTCTAAAAGCCTGTCAAACATGCATGAAATAGCAGTGGAAAGTCCTCCTGAGGGCTCACAGAGGGGGGTGGGGGTCTTGTTTATTAAATGTAGCAGAGACTTCGATCATTATAGTGGACTTATCCTGTTAGCTCCATGTGGGCAATTCAAAGCCGAGCTGCAGCATAAAAAGAACAAAAAGATGGCTCCCATATGTTAATCTTTCCTGAGCTGGCTTGTTGGGTAAATATGAATAATGCAAATAGTATAATAGCTGTGTTTGAAGTTGAAGTGATTTATTGTCCCTCTTTTTAATTACTCATAAAATGTTAAAAAGCTGAATAAAAAAGTGGACGTGTTGTTTGGTATTTAGCAGAAAGCTTGGATAAATATACCTTTGGTTATTAATAAAGAAAGAGGCATCAAAGGTAATGACACAACAAGATTACTGATGAACAGAAATGTAAGCTCCGATCGAATTCTGTTGAATTCGAGGAAAATTCTAGTATTTTTCAACCTCGGTCTTATTCCATTCTAGTTCCTTCCATAGAGACAGAGCGCATTTAAGTCCCGCCCACACCGGAGGGGAAAACTATTAATCGCTCTCCATTGACTTTGTATTGCATAAAGGTGCCTCCTTATCACTTCGGTCTGCTAGCAAACAACAGAAACATGCCTAAAAGCTGCTGTGTGGTGGGATGCTAAGTTTTATAAGCTGCTGAACCCAAAAACTGAGTCTTTAAGAAGACAAAAGTAGTTACAGAAAACTGTGGGATCCTGACGCTCAGTATGCCTATGTGTGCAGCAAGCAGGTTGTCACTGGTCAGTCAAACATCCAAATGTCACTTTTAGGCTAACTATATTGCTGTAAGTTAAGCTAAAGCATTTTGACAGTAAGCAACTTGTGTAGTGGAATGTGGCATAGTTAACTACAGTAACTTGAGCAGGGACACTGAGATAGACCGACAGTACTGAGTTTGTCCTCTCTGGTAGACACAGGGTGCTAAAATAATCCTTTGACATGCTGAAATCTAATGTTTTTAGCTAGCTACAGGCATTTTGTTAGCGTTGCAGCCCTTGGTTGCATATTGTGGTGCCGACTGTTTTCCCCTCCGGTGGGTGTGGTTTTCAGAGTATGACACGATGCGTTCTGTCTCTAAACCACTTTATTTGGAGGTAAAACTGAAAGTGAGCGCATCCAAAGTGAAACAATGGGCTTGCTCTCCGCTATGTCCTAGTTATGCGTTTGGTATGAAAGCCCTGTAAGTTTGTCTGTCTTCCTCTCGATTTTTCTTGCCCTTCATTGGGCTTGTTCCCAATTGGGATTGTTTTCTCACTTTGTGAGTAAATTCTTACTAACACCAATAGGAATGATGGCCAAAGCTTCATAAATAACATCCAAGTTGTGAACATCTTCCAGAGATTTCTGTCTTCTGGGTATATAGCTGGGTCTCCAGCCTTGTGAAGATTTTGCACTGCTCAGTGTCAATTCTCAATTTTTGAACTGCTCTGCAGGTATACAGACTTAAGTGAAGCTGATGACAGTAATTACAGTCAGACCGTTCTGTGGAAAGCTTTTGTATGCCACTGAGCATAAGCAGTTCTTTCTGTTGGCTTTGTGACCATTGTGTGTGTGTGTGTGTGTGTGTGTGTGTGTGTGTGTGTGTGTGTGTGTGTGTGTGTGTGTGTGTGTGTGTGTGTGTGTGTGTGTGTGCGAAAGATTGTTTTTTCTTTGCATCTCATGGTCAAAGCACATTTCTGTGTTTTGGATCCACTTTGTTGTGAAACCCTGGCAGCCAAAGAGGGAAGGAGTGTTCATGGGAGAAACTACAGCCACCTTGGGACAAAAGGAAAGGGAAAATTAGGTGCGTGTGTCTGTATTCATAAGAGTTTGTAAGCCCTACTTTATGACCCAAAATGATTATGTGTGTACGTGTATGTCTTTTGAATCCTGGCTAGTGAAGCCCAGCAAAAGCCTTCCAGCACATAACATGGCAAGGGAAAAATAAATCAAGAGACTACAGACCATAAATGAAGCTTTGCATTACTCAAGGCGGAACATGTGAGTCATGCACGCCACCACACTAGCTGATGGTCAGCTGACAGGAACAAAAGACTAATCAGGTTTGCCACTTCCAACAGGGTGGTCCATTTAAGCTGTCAGGTTTTCATCCATCCTCGTGGTTCCTACCTGCCACATGTGGCTTCTGGCTGGGATTTTTCTTAATGAATATACTGTATAGAGACAGAGCGCAACACATCATACTCTGAAAACCACGCCATAAAACAATCTGCAAGCCCATTGTTTCACTTTGGATGCGCTCACTTTCAGTTTTACCTCCAAATAAAGTGGTTTAGAGACAGAACGCATCGTGTCATACTCTGAAAACCACACCCACCGGAGGGGAAAACAGTCGGCACCACAATATGCAACCAAGGGCTGCAACGCTAACAAAATGCCTGTAGCTAGCTAAAAACATTAGATTTCAGCATGTCAAAGGATTATTTTAGCACCCTGTGTCTACCAGAGAGGACAAACTCAGTACTGTCGGTCTATCTCAGTGTCCCTGCTCAAGTTACTGTAGTTAACTATGCCACATTCCACTACACAAGTTGCTTACTGTCAAAATGCTTTAGCTTAACTTACAGCAATATAGTTAGCCTAAAAGTGACATTTGTCTTCTTAAAGACTCAGTTTTTGGGTTCAGCAGCTTATAAAACTTAGCATCCCACCACACAGCAGCTTTTAGGCATGTTTCTGTTGTTTGCTAGCAGACCGAAGTGATAAGGAGGCACCTTCATGCAATACAAAGTCAATGGAGAGCGATTAATAGTTTTCCCCTCCGGTGGGCAGGACCTAATTGTGCTCTATCTCTATATGTATAGAGATATGTATATGTATAGGTGTGATGGCCACACCTGCTGCCACACAACTGTTTTAAATGTCCCTAACCCTCCTGCACTCATTGTGTTTTCCCGTGTACCCCGCCTCTTACCCAATGTCATCTGGGATCGGCTCCAGCCCCTCGCGACCCTCTAAGGATAAGCAGTTATAGATAATGGATGGATGGAATAGTTAATTTTCTCCTCATTTTGTTTGTTGACCTTTTGACCTTATAAACATTACATTCACATTGCACACACATCAGCAAACAGATAGATGATGACACATAGCTTTGTTTCATACATCAAATATCGTATTTTTGGCAGTACATTAGTTTCTATTTGTAGAGCACACATTTAGTAAACTTCTGCACAGTCAACACAGTCCGCTAGCTGTCTGCTCTGTCTGTGCGCTGAAAAAAGATCTGGTGTTTGTACACAGCCCTGGCTCTGTAAATAGGAAACAAACAAAGTGGCTCAGACTGAGCCACACAACACTATTCGTGCACTGGACTTCTGCTGGCTACTCTCCCTCTTCCACGTCCTTGCCCACCAGGAACGGAGCTACGGCTTGATAGTAATGAAACGTAAATAACATCTCCAGAATCGCTGACCCCACCTTTAAGTTTATCTTAAAGAATTCTCCTTTCTATTTCTTTTGAGTTACCAGTGCTGATGATGCACCCCTAAAGTAGAACTGTTGAATACAGGAAGTGGCCAATCAGACTGTACCAAGTGTCCGCTACATCATGGGGGGATTGGGATTTTCAGTTAAGAGATTTTGTTTATTTCTTTAGAATATATTAGTATTTTGCTATATTTGTTTTGGTTAATTGATGAAATATGACAATGAGCCTATTCCACACTCAAAAACAAACTTCGACAAGTGACACAAAGGTACGATTTAAGCTTTATCTGGTGTTTTCAAACAGTATGTTTTGGTTTTACAAGACAAAAGACTTCAAGGATGGTTTGGAAAATGGTCTGGTTAACTTCCCCACCTCTGACAAAGAGCAGCACACAGCCGCTCCCCTGAGCTTTTTTATGTAACCATCCAGGACTGCCTCCCACTTGTTCACAAGTCAGGATAAAATGGAACATGAGACTGACAGACAGATTGGTGCAGCATCAGCAGTGATGCAGGTGTTGTACCAGACTGTCGTGGGTATAGCTCTCAATTTACCAGTAGATTTCATTTCAAGCCCTCACTTAAGGCCATTAGCTTTGGATAATGACTGAAAGCATGAACTCACGGATACCAAATTTGCTTCCTTTGCAAGGTGGCTGGACGACATCTAGAAGGAGCTTGAAAAAGTTTGAGAACCACTGCTCTAGAGGCTTTCTGGGCCTGTCAAATGGGAGGAGACCCCAGGAGACCCAAAACAAGCTGGAGGGATTACATACCCCGCCTTGGGATCCCCCAGGAAGAGCTAAAAGGCATGGCTGGGGAGAGGGACATCTAGTCTACCGTACTTAACGTGCTGCCACCTTGAGCCAGACCTGCGAAATAAGCAGCAGTAATGTGATGGATGGCTTCAAATTAATGGAGATTGTTCAGAGGCAGACAACTTTATGATACTCAACTAATAAAAACCTGAAAATCAAGCTTTAAATGACACCCCAATACTATGTCAGTCCAAACTCAATATTAGACCTCTTTTTTGGTAATGAAGACTTCACCCAAGAGGAGAGCTCACACTCTGCTGCAACTTGCTTCAAGAACAAGACTGCAATTTTGTAGAAACTCAACACTGACATCCTCTCATGGTATTCAGACCTCTCTTGATCCAAAAAACAGTCCTTATCCTGCCCTGCTCTGTCTCCCAGCAGGCATGCAAATGACAGCACACTGGAAACGTAACTTTATTAGTATCGCAGTGTTACACAATTAGATCCCCTTCTTCCTTCATATTGCTGCAGTTTCACTAAAGTTGGATATAAATGTTTAATTAGATGTACTAACAGATGCAAATACATCATTATCTTAATAGATAATGTGTACAAATTATGTAATTCTACTACCGCATAATCCTTTTGTGTCTCCAGAGGGAGCTGCGCTGATAAATTGCCTCAAGTGATGTCACTTGAGTCAGCATCATTTGGGGTTGAAGACCACAAGTTTAAAAATGAAGATAGCTGTGGGTGTGGTGTGCATAAGCACTGTCTTATGCTACTAGCATAAGACAGTGCTTGAGTTGTATTATGGGTAATGTAGGCACCAGGTTTTGATGTGGAAAAAGAATGTGTGGAATAATGCATCGATTTTGATACTTTGAAAAATTGTCATGAGTCCGACAATGTTATAGCATCACTAAATGGGGGAGTATTTTTTTAACCAGACCATATGGTAGACGCTATGTGCCATATTGTATAAATAATCAATTTAAAAAGGTGGCACTGGACATCAAATAGCATTGTCAAATAAAGGAATGCAGAGTTTTCCAGAATCATCCAGTTTTCAGTTTGGTGTATACATTGTGTCCTTTCAGAGTCAATGTGTATGAGTGTGTGCTACACTGCATGCAGTCAGTGCCAGTTTCTCCACTGCCAGACAGAACAGTGGCTCTGCAGCAGCTGTAGCTCTGTCAGGTAGACTTCATCTGAGACTACACTGATCATAGACAGGAAGGTCATTTATCACAGCCCTGTGGCTCAGCTGGGTCATTAATCACATGCATATTATTCTAATCTGTTTGAAGACACAAGAGTTTGATTTCATCTCCTTTATTAATCCTCCAAGAAGGAGGAGTTCTCTTTCCTCCTTCTGGCTGGTTCGGGGTCAGTGGAGGACACCACCGCAGGTACAGACTACAATGAGAACAACACAGCACTGTAAAGTTGGGGATTTGCCAGGCTTAATTAACCACCAGACAACATTGCAACTCATGTAGAGACATCAATACTGTTATCTGTCACAGACTACATATCCACTGGGACTTCTCCTCTGGCTGCTTTTGGTTACTGTAGAAAGGAATAGACAGCAATAACACCTGGGCAATTTACAACAAAGAGCACTGATCAAGTCATACAAATAGTATCAAGTCTTAAAATAAGAAGTTGCCAGACTAGTAAAACCATTCCACCTTTTTCCAACTTCATGGAATTTGTTTCAAGAGTTTTTTGTTGTTCTCTTGATACTTGTGAAGAAGCCTGCTAAAACATTTAATTAAAAATCCTGAAATTAGGAGACAGCAGAGCATTAGTAATCACGGACATGACTTTCACCTGGAGCCATTCACATGTGAAGTGCAAGACATTTGATCAGCCTTTGGTTTAAAAGAAAGCAATAGCCACAGGAACAAAAAACAATGGACATGTCTTCCAATGAGCACTGATGATAGAAAGTGACTTTTTGGTAGTAAACTGCTGGAAAACACGAGATGGAAAGGAAGTCATGGTGCACAGAATAATGAGCCCCGGTAATCCTAAATCTATGCATAAACAGGCAGAATAACGAGTTATAACTGACCCGTCTGATGTGTGTAAAGGTGTATGGGGGTATTTTGTAGCAGCCTGGTGTTTGCATGTAATTTAATCAGCACAGTGAATGGCTGTGCGCAATGCTAGATGCATGTGCTGTATATGATCAGGTCGTTTTGTGCTTTATATTCCACACAGTAACTGTGTTGACTTTCTGTCATTACTTTGTGATACAAAGCAACAATGAGCTAAACACATAGATGGAGTAACATCGAGGTAACTTATAACGTTATTTTGATGTGACTCGTTTCTGAATAGGAGACTACCACCGTGTAATCGCTGTGTCATTCATTCATACAGAGCGGTGATCGCGGTGAGAAGAAGGTTTGCAGAAATGTAATCACTTTTTAAATGTTTGTTCTTCTGAAAGTATTTCTTTAACTTCCTAAATGTTGTCTTCACTCTTAAACTCCAGCGGCATCAGAAACATTCAGGGGAAAACACACACAGCCAATCACAGTTCTTGCTGTCCCCACGTGGTATTGTCGCCATAACCCCGACGTGTAGTTATATTTTTGAGGAGGCGCATGTCTCTTAAACCTAACCTAAGTATAAATACGGCTTAAGAATCACTCATTTTAATTAATAGATAAATGCAGACTGATTTACTGACATTCCTGCTTTAACCACATTAAAAATAAATTTGTGATGCCGATTTAAACGCACCTACTTGTTTGAGTGTCTACGCATTATTCCGTTATTGCTGCATATTTGATCCAAGCATTTAGTTTCATCTTGTTTACAAAATCACCAAAGTGGCAGTGAATTGAAACAGATGGGTTCTAAGCATCTATTCTCAGTGCAACGTCCAAGACCCAATTTCCACCAAAATACAAACAACTCGCTGGGTAGTGAAATACCGCATAAACGAGCAAAGCCAATTTCAAGGTCAGGAAAATACCAAACCGTCAAGAGCGTTGCTTGCGCTGGTCTGTGTTCCGCCACGAAAATAGAGCCCTACAAAGGTGGTCAAGACCAACTAATGTTTTCTACTTTTTCTTTGAGGTACTTGGCTCTCCCAGCTAGCAGTTCCTAATCCTTAGATCAACCCTAGACCCTTCCACTCCCACCCCAACCCCTGTTTATGTTTCTGAGTGACGCTGGATGGCATGTCAGACTAGGTTCTCCGTTCAAAATTAAAGACAGGGTGCCGTTCCTCATGATTTGCCAACATGCTGATGTCCAGCCCACGTTGATATTTGTACGTGTGTGTGTGTGTGTGTGTGTATGTGTATGTGTCCACGTTTTAATTTGCTGTGTTAGGACTAAAGGATGCAGGGCACAAAGACTGGTTTGTGTTACTGCAGATGGTGTGGGGTGACGCATACTAACATAAAGCTAGCCTGACTGGCCTGATGAATAGTCCATTCTGTAGCCAACATGTAGGCAGGTCTAAGGTCTAAACCTAAAGCCACATTAAACAATTTTGATC
Organism: Macquaria australasica; assembly: GCA_005408345.1. Taxonomy (NCBI): domain Eukaryota; kingdom Metazoa; phylum Chordata; class Actinopteri; order Centrarchiformes; family Percichthyidae; genus Macquaria; species Macquaria australasica. Next base: position 38,015 of record SEMN01000927.1, on the reverse strand, counting down.
ACTAGGGTACAGAAAGACTCCATAACAAACTCACAGAAATTGCACCGATAAACTGCACATTTGCATATCAGGCAGCTTCAGACATTCAACATTATCATTCCACTGGAGTTGTGTTTGTGTCAAGCTGATTAATGTAAGTCCAATAATTATTCTCCTTTTAGCTCTGTTTGGTTCTCCTCCAACTCCAGAGAAAAATATCTACTATCATCTCTACACAGGAGGTGATTCAGTCACATTTTTCAGTTGTCCGTCAGAAGCGCGTGAGACGGATACGCTCCTATTTTAATCAATATAGTTGTCTACACAGGCTTTGTAACAGGTCATGTTATAGTCGTGATGTGACCCAAATCGTATTTTAACACTTTCAGTCTATTTTCTTCAGTTGTACACGTGTAACTACAGTGATTGTGTGTTGGTTTCTAATCACTGCCAAAACGCGGGTGACCTACACTCTACAGGATGAACTCATCCTGTGTAGACACAGACGGAGAACTGAAGCTATGGCGTTAGATTTATGTCATATCTTGCGAGCGCGATAAAACATGCTCACGAGCAAATTATGTTATTTCACAGGCGCAGATATTAACTGTTACTCGCACAATATAACTCCTCGCGCACAAATTCATCAACCGAGAGTTGTACAGGCAGCTGCAAGCGAGAAACTAAACATAGGGAGAGGCAAAGAACAGCACCTACGTGTATAGAACTAAGCAGCACGCGCACAAAGCAGCCACCATGTGCAACAGAGTTTCTGCTTGGTGAGCTCTGGAGGGCATACACGTTCTCGCAGGTTCACTCTGCTCTCAAAGTTGAATTCTGCTCGCGCGAATCAACCTGACTTTTGACAATTTGGGGAGAAGGAGAAGGTTCACACACTTAACACATTTAAGTATGGTTTTGCAGAACAGCACGTCACTTTGCACTTTCACAGCCATTGTCCGTTCAGATGAAGCCTGCAGCAGAATGTAGTGTTTACCATAACATTTGTCTCATAAGCTAATTAAGAAACTGGCCTTGTTACGTTGGAGGGATTTAAGCTCTATATGGATGAGAGGTGGTACATGTTATTGCTATGAGAAGGGACAGTATAGGCATCACGTAGATGTAATTCCTTTATTGTATCCCTGCATCTTTCAAGCCATTTAGAGTGTTCAAAAGGTGGAAATTTGCCCAATTTAATAACCAGGGCCTGTTTCACAAAAGAAATTAGAAAAATCCTTTGGGCCTGGAGTTTGAAAAGTGACACATCATAAAACGTAGAGGAAATGATTTCATGTTGCAAATCATAGGTTGTATGTTGCAAATTTGGTAAAACTTGACCCTGATTCTCAAAGCAATTGTTATGTATGAACAGTGCATTGCTTCCACCCTTCAGTTTGGCACCCGGTGCTAGATGGCGACGTCACTGCAGGACCTTAATAGCTGCACAACTGGCTGTTCCCTGTGGGTTTGGCACTACAAGCAACCATGTCAACATTTGAAAATATAATTTAATGTAGGTTTGTTTTTTAAAAGTCAATTCACCAAATTGTTACACTGAACTTTCAAATTAATGAATTAAATAATTCAATTTAACTTTCAGCTGTCTGCTTTTGAAAGTTTGACTTCATGAGTTGAAAGAGTAGCTAAACTGTAATCACCAGTTTCCCATTAATGAAATGTCAATAACTTTTGAATAATGAAATACACTTAGATGAGGTACTTTGTGCTGCCTGCTGTTCATCCTGTGAAAGTGACAAAGACAGAATGTCTGTGATGCTGATGTTAAATCAATGCTGAGTAATTAAGACATCCAGCTGTTATTGTGGCTTTACATCTTTAACAGGCTTCTAGTTTCCAATTAAGCTAATTCATGTCAGCTACAACAAACACACAACTGGCAAACAAAGCAGATGGTTCAGGCTAGCAGGATACACACCCTATCAGCAGCACTATACTGGAACATTTCTGTTCAGTGTAACACTTTAATTAGAGGCTGCTTTGAGTCTCTTCCTGTTATTTTGTACCTCCTAATGAAAGTCTTTGTCACTTTGACATTCTCTCTACAAGATCAGCTGTCCCCCTATACTGTCTGTCAATTTGGTGACATTTAACCCACAATAGACTGGGGCTTGTGGGAAGTGGTGTATGTTAAAGGTGGAAAAACAGACATATTAAACCTACATTAATAGAAAAAAAGATTTGGCCACTTGAGTTCAACAGGCTGTGAAACCAACATTGACATACTATCACCTTATAAAGTTGATATGGTGAATGTATTAGTAATACATGTTTTAATAATAAGCAATAATAATAATAAATAGGCAACTGTTTAATAAAATAAACAGTTGCCTATTTACACATCCAGCAGACACAGAGCAACATTCATGCAACCATTCATGTGAAGTCCACCAGGTGAGTGTAAGTCCATAATTCACTGTGCTGTGGGACTGAACAAAATAATGTCGATGTTGGCCGTAAAACCAAAACAATCGGCTGAAAGATGCTAAAATGCTCTGTAAAGGTGAGGAGAACTATTATGTTGGGTAATAACAGGTTTGTGACTAGGAGCAACACTTTCATATTACACAGTCACTTAACTCATTAAAAAATAAAAATGGCAGCATATATAAAAATATTAGTATAGCTTTAAATTATTAATTACTACATCATTTTTTAATAATTTATTATCCCTATCTAGACAAATGGAACCACTCTATATTGTTCCAGAGATATTGAATGAGGTTTTCTTACTTCTGGAACAGAACCTGGAAGTTGTGTTTTCACTAAATGCCAGTTCAGACCAAAGATTCGTGACAAGACAAGCTGAAACCTGCCAGTTTACACCAATGCAACTAGACAATACGATGTATTGTTTCCATAGCAATGACTCTCTGTAATTCCGGCTTTTCAGGCTTTTTTTATAGCTGGATATAATTTGTAGCATCTTAAAATATGAATGAGGATAGTGATAGTGAGTTACTTGCTACAGTTGCATTTCTAGTATTGATGAAACAGCGAAAACATAAAAAAACAAGCAGGTCAAGATGACTAGCTGACTTCGCTATGGGCTGATTGGCTGTTGAAACATGTGACGTGCCTTACGTTCTAAAATCAGCCACTGGCGACCTGACAAGCTGAGTCTCAGGCGACGCCATCAGCCGGCTTGAGTCGAGCTGAAATGGGCCAATTCACAACGCTGCAACTTTTCCCTGCAGCATTCTTTAATGGTTTTGTCTCATCGTAAATCTTTGGTCTGAACTGGCCTTAAGACTCTTAATCAAAAACAGGGACAAGAATTAGCCCCAATATATAAATATATGTAATAGCTTGTGTTGTTACAGCATTATCTGCATGTTGCTCCATTGACTTCTTATTTGCACACCCTGGAAACTGAAATTTGCAGCCTTGTCTCAAAGTAAGTCATGAGAAATTTAATTGCTAACAGCACTTAAAATCATTATGTGTTCTAAGATATTCAACACAGGATTATTTTACCATGAATGTAAAATAAAAAATGATTTCTTGCTTTCCTCTGTACCTTTCTTATCGTCTTATATGCAGTGACTGACAGATGTTGAAAAATAGTTAGGTCCATACTTGTGCAGATATCTGACAGTTAACTACTGTAACTGTCTACAGCTACTTGGCTGTCTTCAGCACCCAGACCTTTCACTGAACAATGACTATCTGACATTCTTCCATAGCATCTCAAACAGACTAGGGCTCCGATGGGTGCTGCCGCCCATCTCTCCCATTCTAAGTTGGTCAGTGGATCCAGTACACTCACCAGTAAAGTGCCGTTACGGCAACAAATGTAGGAAGATAATGAGCGGCAATTAGCAGAGCTGTCTTATCAGCTCCCAGCTAATAGATCTGCACTCTAACCCAGGCTGACAGAGCGGACCCTGGGGTGCTGAAGTTTATATACTGCTCATTCTTGCTTCCTTTTTCTTCTTTCCTTCCTTCCCTCCAGTAGCACAGTATTATATGACTAGATGTGTATGTCATCAGTGGTGCACAGTACAGTGCAGCATCACGCTTCCTGCAGCCATAGCAGGAGGGTTAAAGTGAGGTCACAGTGAAGACAGCTGAGTGCACTGTCAATATGCTTTGAATATAAGCAGGGGGAGAATAGATTTATACACATCGTTGGCAATGTTTCCTATAAAGATTCATGTTCTGAATGTTTGAACCACACCTGTCTGGCATTGCTCCCCTGCTCTGGGATGTGTGTTTCATTCTTGCTCTGTAGAGTTGCTGCTGCATATGTGTGTGCGTGTGTGTGTGTGTGTGTGTGTGTGTGTGTCTGTTTCATTCATGATGAGCATCAGCATCAGATGTCTGCTTAATCTAGCTGCCAGAGAGGAATCAGAGGAGCCAGACATGACATGAATAATAATGCTGCTCAGAGTTAGACTCAAATTATCTTTTGAATGCTTTGCACATCTACATATTGCGTATTTTAAAAATAGTTTTAGAGCTATTGATTATGTGTTATTGAACTATGTGTGTGTTCATGTTTCATTCATGGTTTACATGACTAAACTGTTTTTTTTAAATCCTGCTTTAGGAATACAGTTTCTGATAAGTCATTACAATAAATAAAGAGAAATGAAATGAGAGAAAACAGACAGACAGAGAGACCCCACCCTAGAGCACAGGACTGCTGCAGTAAGACAAAAACACACATACACACATGCGCTCTCACACGTATCTATGCCCTCACATACACACACACACACAGATAGAGGAGGCACAGAGCAGTCAGAGTGGGAAAGGGTCCCCACCCCTGTCTGTCTACATTGCAGCAGTGCTGCAGTCAGACAAAGGGGAACAAAGGTTTCATAACAGGGCAGCAGCCAGTGTTACAGCAACCCCTAGTGGTCCAACACTGAACACCAGAATAGTCCTTCAGAACACCATTAACAACTGTCAGGGAGGATTATCATTATTTGGTGAAAAGCAAAGATGGAAGATGATTATATTATATTATATTATATTATATTATATTATATTATATTAGATGCAAGGTCAAATTAACTGATCAAGTGGTCAGTTCAATCAAGAAAGACACCACAAGCAGCTGCAGTATGAGCTCATAGGTTTAGTGCTGGACTGCAGCAGAATGAATGAATAAATACATTTCTGTGTCAGTTTGACATCAACATCTTTGGGATAACGTTGACAAGTCACTGACTGAATTTGTCATGGTAATGACATTACACTTGCAATTGGACCAGTTTAATGCAAACGCAGACTTTGACGACACACATAAACACAGGCGGCTTTGTGTAGTGTTGCATGTCACACATTGTACATGCGTGTGCACTAATATGTATGTGGGCCATTAACCACAAAAGCAACACTCAAACACAAGAAATATATCCACACATAATGTGCTACATGGTCCTGCCCGGATTGATTTGCAGTTCGGCACGGATCCCGACCTTGGTCCAGACTTTGAGAAACCCTGTTTAATTTAAAGGGTAATTCTGGTATTTTTAAACCTGGGCCCTGTTTTTTTTTTTTGCACACTTAGCAGTCTAAATGACTAATAGTTATCAAAAGTTTTGGAATTGGTCCAGCAGATCGTCTCAGCTGGACCCCTACAGAGATAGACATTTTTGTTAAAGAGTAAGATCCTTTTTGTTTAACCATAAACACTGTTGTCTTCCAGTAACAACTCACCTCTTGCAAGACTTCAGAGCAAGACTTCTGTTTCTGGTTTGTGTGTTTTAAACTTTATCTTGGGAAAGTGTGTTTAAAACATATGATGTTAAAGGGGCCCCCAATAATATTACTATTGCAACAATAACTTTGGGGGACTTTGGGGAAATTTCACTGGAATGGCTGAAATCAATACAGTAGAGGACGAGATATACTGACTTTTAGTCCATAACATTGTTCAAGCACCAAAAACATTGGATCCTACATTTCCCATCATGCAGCCAACAGCATCTTTCCACTAGCCCCTGTCTGCCTGATAAACATCTATGTCTGTCGAACTTCACGCCCTTTGGCTTTCTGATTTTGTAGTCTCCAAACCCAAGCCCAGATAACCCTAATGACATCACTATGACATCATCAGGGTTATTTTTTCTTACTAGTTCCAGTCATAATGTACTTCCCTACTAAAATAAACCCTACAGATGCTTGTTTCATGTCATATTTTTTATTTGAGAAAGGAGTGATGTACATGTGTAAATGTGTGCTTAACCTGAGTGAGGGCTGATTGGTGCTCAGTGGGCAGCTCTTCTCCTCCCTCTGCTTCTGATACGAACAGAAAAGCTCCTCCTGTTGCAGCAGGAAGTCCTCCTCCTGGCAGAGGACCTTCAATCCTGTTTTGGAGATCCTCCACAATCTCAATGGCCTTCAGTTCGTCTCCAGTTGGTCTCTGCCTGGACCCTCAGAACCATTTCTTTATCCAGCATCTGAGTGAGCTCCACGATGTCTCTAACAAGAGCTTCCTGCTTCTTGTCCTCCTTTTTCAGCTTCTCAGCAAGCATCTGGCTTTCAGCTGAAAGCTTCTCTGTGAGCATTCGGGCCTCCTCCAATCTTTGGAGAAGTACCTTCTCGATTTTAACGGCCTCCAGTTTGCTCCTCTCTGCCTCCGCCCTCAGTTTCTTCTCTTTCTGGAGCTGTCAGTTGAACTCTTTCTAAATGGCCTTCTCCATCTGAAAGTCCTTGAGGTTTTCAATCTCTGCCTGGTTCCTCAAGTCCTTTTCTCTCTGGAGCATTTGCTGTAGGTCCAGGATATCATGATGAAGTTGATCTTGTATAGTTTTCCCAGATTTGAGCTCAGCTGAAAGCAGCCGTCTCTCAGCTGGACGCTTCTCTGAGACCCTCTGCGTGTCCTCCAGTTTGTGAATGACAGTCTCAGGGATCTCCACAGCCTCCATTTTTTCATTTTTCTGTATCTGCCAGGACCCTCAAGACCTTTCTGTCTCTGGAGTTCTTTGTTGAGATCCTTCACCTCCTATTTGGCCTCAGTGAGCTCAGTGACAAGCATCTGCCTTTCAGCTGAATGTTTTCTTCTTGCCTCCTCGAGTTGGTGAAGAAGCTCCTCCACTGTTGAGGGGCAGACCACCTTCTCTCTGCTCAGCTCATGGGCGTTCATCACTTCAGCTTTCTGAAGCTCATTCTGAAGCTCCTCACAGCCTCTTGGTCCTTCCTCTCAGCTGAGATCAGAGCCTTGTAGTGGTGTTTTAGTTCCTGGTTCTCCAGCTGAAGGGCCTCCATCTCTCTGGAAAGGACTCTGATTTCACCCTGATAGATGTTACAGAGGTCGCTGTTCAAATGTTGGGCTGTTCAAATGTTGGGTTCTCAGCTTCTCCATTCTCTGATGTGTTGAATTCAGTCAAAGAAAACGCTGTTGTCTGATAACACAATGTGATAAATGCTTGTCTATAAAGACCTGTGTTTCTCCTACTTGGAAATGTTACAACTGAACAGGATGCTTGCATCTTCCTCCCTACATCTACCTGTAATTCTAGAACATTACATGTCATAAAACATAAGAACATATTGTGACCTCAAAGAATTCTGAATTGTCATAACGGCTGCACTGGTGCCTGCTGGTGAGAGGAAGATTTAAATGTCAAATGTCTGCCAAGATTATGATTTCATTATTATGCTGAGTTACAATAATATTTGTACAAATAATTAAGGGCTAAAAACCTCTATGCTTTCACAATGTAACAATGATCTTATCATATGGAACTCAAAATGTTTAATATTAATAAATAAAAAAGATATTATGAAATAATCATATAAATAAATTGTGTAAATGAACCAACAATTTGTAAAATAACTAAGGAAATTATTAAAACTCATTACATTACTCACTATTGGATATTACAAATATATATATTTTTTAAAGCTTTCAGATGAAACTTATAGTTTAGATTATGATGTGAGTCAAATTTAAGATGAAATATGTTACAGAGTGAGTTCAATTGTTTAGGAGAGAGAAAGGTGCATTTTTAAACAAGAAATGGCAAAAGCACACACATTTATGAAGAATATTAAAAACACTGTGGATCAAACACAACAGCTATATTTTGTCTGTCTCTGCTTTGCCGGATGTTAACTATTACTTCATCAGTTAACATTAGGGATCATTATTGTGGTGTGTAGATTTATGACTTTGCTTAAAGTTGCCACTTCTCAGACCAGCACTGATTTTTTATTTTTTTGTGAATATCCAGGAATAAAGTTGGCAGCCTGTTCTAAGCCTGGTACCAATCAATAGATACATGATAAACCATGTTATGTCTAACTTTCCTTTGGCAGTCGTTATTAACTAATTGTTCATTGCTCTAGATAACTTGGAAAACACAAACCTACACACACACACACACACACACATCCGCATTCCCACACAAACACACAAATAAAGACAAAGACAATCAGTATGAGCCATTAGCAAATGGTTCAAATTAGTAAAACAGAGGAGGATTCAGATTTGAACACATGGGAATCTTTGTGTACTTGTGTTTGTCTGTTCGAATGTGTATGTGTGTGTGTGTGTTCCAGGGGGAGGAGAGAAGAATAACAAAGACACTGATGTATTTTATTATCCAGACATGGGTGAAGGGGTGTCAAGACTAAGGGCTTATGGGAGTGGGAAGAGGTGGTGGTGGTAGGGGATGAAGGAGGAGTGACCATGCCAGATAAAGTTGGGCTTTGTTCAGTGTGATTTTGGAGGAGAGAGGGGAGGCTGGGTGGATGCTTCACCTGGACTGCAACCTGAGGCAGTTGCTGGAGTACGAGAATTTCCCTTACAACTACTGAATTGTAAGAGAAATACCTATAGTACGTAGCAATACATACATGTAGGTACAAGGGAACAAGATGTGAAGTTAAGAATAAGGGGGTAACAATCAGGGAACTTAAAATAAGTATACGTACTGTACTGGTACACCATTAGTACAAAAAATGACTATCTGTACACAGCTCATACGACAGGTCTGGACCACTCGGGAATTTCATTTGTACTATTTGTAAAATTCTAAATATGAGAAAACTGGTGAATGTAACAAATTCTCTTAAATCACTCTAATGTGCCACTTAAGACCAAATCTGTTCGTACAAGCAGTTCTTATATGAGGCCCATTGATTGTCAGTTGTGGTCTAATACTGATAATATAAGAATGGCATAGTATATATCTAATTTTAATGAGCAAAAGTTCCACAGACCTCCAGCTTGCACACAATGGTGTAGAATATCACTGTTTATCATTATATTAGTTTTTTGCTGGAAAACTACTATATAACTAACTTCAATGATAGGAGACAGATAGGAGTGATCACAAAACTGAATCAAGTGTTTTCATGCCACACTGTCATAATAACCCAACTCGCATTTTGAGGGTTTCTGAAAAGTAGAGAAAGGCCTTAGTTAACCCACACTGTATTCAAGCGGCAGTATTGTAAATCTGAGAGATGAATTAGTAGAGTTATGCTGGCCATTTAAGAAAGATGAGTGGAAAGTAAAGCAGGGCTGAAACAGGCTTGTGTTTCTGTGGTTAGACCTGAAAACGAATGCTACCGTTAACTCATCTGATCCTGCTCAAACCACATACACTGTATAAAGCAAAAGCACGCAAATCTGCAGGGAATTGATAATATTCAGTGTTAGCTTTGAGGTGTTGAATGAGATTAGGTGGCATTAATCATTGAGCCGGTACCTCACTCATCACTCTAATTTAGAAAATCATAATTTTGAAAGGATGAACCTTCTGCTCAAACAGATATATTTTGGCTGCAGGGCTTTGACTTTAAGCTTGTCATGCTGGAACAGCAGGGCCTTGGCGGCTGGCACACTCTCTTTCAGGGCCTTAATCCACATTACAGTTGGCTGGCGTTCTCCTTCCCACCCCGCATCTTCTGCTCCATGATCAGACTGCATGACAGACAGAAACACAGAGAGGGAGTGAGGAGACCTTCCTTCATCCCTGCATGTGTCTATCTGTTGAGTGGCAGGAAGAGAAGAGAGCTGTTACATTTTCAAACAAAATAGTAAGCCACTTCCGAAATGTCTATTCTTATTCCAATGCATTGCAATATACTCATAATTCTTTCTTCAAGAGCATTCATAACATCATTTTATTTGGTTTATTTGGAACAGTAAACACAACCAGGATAATGACACCATTCTTATAGAGGCAAGAGTGTTCTGGCTGATGGCAGCTTGGGTCAACAATAATTTACCTGCCTTTACATTAAAACGGTTTCCTGTGGGCCTTTTTTCTCTTTCTCTCTCCTTCTCTCTTTATGCACTTTATTATTATTTTTTGTCTTTTTGTTTGTATGGGTCAAGACCTTTTCTGTGTTGTATATAATTGTATTGTATCATATATTGACTATCATATTTGGCAGATGCTATTTGCCCCCAGGGTGAAGTAGCCCTAGTGCCAAAAACCACCCGCAGTCGACAATAGACGATCTGTAGCCCGCACGGCCGATGCCCGTCACACTCTGTTGACGCTGCACATGGGAGAAGTTAGTCCTGAGAAGTGCCTAAACCAAACCAAACTGCAACCATTTCACAATGTTAACCATGTGTTAGAAAGCCTTAGGTTTAGGAAATAGACAACACAGCCTATGCTCAACACCTGCGGCCAATGCTGAACACCCGTGGCTGTCAATAACCACCCGCGGATGATGCTCAAGCCGGGTGTAATGCCTTGTGACAAATAGATATACCTTCACATTTTGTACTGTTTTTTTGTTGTCTCACTCTTACAGAGTTTCTGTGTTCTACTTGTAAAAAAACAATAAAAATAGTGTTCAAAAACAGACAGCCTAGTTTGCTGTGATGAAGATTAATCAGTCAGTCACCATTGTGTGTTAAAATGTGTGTTACCTCTGACCTCCTCCCGCTGTCAGTGTTCTGTTGTTCCTTCAGAAAGCTGTAGAAAGATGAGAGACAGAGTTCACAGCGAGTTCACTGGCACTCTCCTCTGACTCCCTCAACTCTCTTTCATGTCTTCACAGTGAGGCGGCTGCAGTAAATGCAGTCTGTTTGAACATGCCAGGCTCGTTTGTCTGTTCATAATAAATATTCAATTACAAAACTCTATGAGTGGTTGATTAACATATCCAAATACATCCAGTCAGTCTCTCTTTATCAGTCAGCTGTTGCTCCAACATATTTTACAGTGTTTCCTGATTCTTGACAATTGAGCAATACAGTATTTTTCCACACTTTTCTTACTCTCATATTAAATGCAAATGTATTTAAAAGGTGTAAAACTGATTTGCATGTTTAGAGGATGTGTGTATAGAATGCATAAGTATGTAAAGAACAGCATGAGCCATACTAAGCTCTCTACTGCCATCTAGTGGTGCTGTTGAACATAAATGCGAAGAGATGGTGACAGCGATGGTGATTGGATTGTAAATTAAGTTTGTCTTGACAGAGGCACTGAAGAGTACTGAGGGCCTCAGTGAGTACAGAGTCTACTTTGTTTGCACTGGCTCAAAAAGGAAAAAAAGAACCCCATGTTGCAGCCAGTAAAGCCATCAGGTTGCAAAGCTGCAAATGAAAAGCTGGGGTAGCAAAAGACACAAAAATTTAAATTGCTGTGGCCTGAAATGTGCAAATAAACATGAAAAAAGAGGCAAATGTTCATTAGGCTATCAACAGTTGTCAAAAAGGATTTCTTCAATTAACCACATGACAGAAGATGAGGACAATGCAATTAATGTCAGACAAAGACATGGGTTTATGTCTTGATGTGGCACACATGTCGAGTAAAAGTTGATCTCATAGTTGTAATAAAACATAAAAAAAATAATTGTCCAAATCAATAGAGGCTAAGATATGCTGACTTTAGTCCCTAGAATGGGATAAGCTCCAAAATCGCTGAATCTTATACTTCCCTCAACTAGTGATAATAGTAAGACCCTTCCTGTCTGGTAAATACCCACATCTTTCAAACTCCCTACCTCCAGTTTGTACCACAGGCTTTCTATTATAAATTTGTCCAACGCCAAGCAGACAGAACCTGATGACATCATCATCAGGTAACTGAGCAACAAAACCCTATGTATAGATGTTGCCAACATTAAAACAATCCGTCTTAAAAGCATGTGTAAAAAATGTTGCCAAAAAAGCATAATCAACATCATCACTTGACAATAAGGTGCATCAGTCATCTAAATCCATCTTAATATACATCTTCACACTTTAAAACTCCAGAAACAAACCAAGCTTAGCTTATGTACTGTACTTGAGTGATTCTCCTTCACCTTAGAGTAACAGATCTAAAATGTGATTGATAATTGATTAATTTCATCATTCACTCAAAGAAGGAGCCATAGTTTTGAATCATATTCCCATTTTAATGTCATTACTTGAACTGGAAGCACAACATTTTTTTTGTTTGTTTGTTTTGTATGTATGTCAGAACCAGGTACATTGTCTAAATTGTAGATTTTAAAGTTTCATCTTAGAAATTTCCAACTTAAGCAATAAATTATTCAGTTTGCAATTTATGTAGAGAAATAATGAGTCGAGTGTTTGACACACAATAGGAACATTTTTGTGTAATTACTTTCATCTTTCAAATTATTTTGATGTGTAGGTTTTTGTTTGTAGAAAATGAGGGAATTTTTTTATTAATTTCAGACACTCCAGAACCTGCAGAGAGGCTCTATTTGGGGACTGATTGAGGGTATGCTCATTGGCTTATCATTAACTGAAACAGCTGGTTGCTGCTTATTTTGTGAACTAGTGTTTCATTTCCTCACACCACTGCGTGACTCATTTTTACAGGGACATGAATAACCAGGTGGTTATGTTTCATGTAAACATCATATCATAATACGATCAAATCTGGGATGAGACTCCTAGGCGGGATAGTGTTGTAGGGGTTATATGGCTTAGAGAACACCAAAATATGTAACAATAATTAATAACCTCAAAGAGACACCGAAATTATATAGTGTTAACACATTAATTGGTATGTGACGCACACAATATGTATGGTCACATTTTATGTAATTTGATTTATGTTTTTTATTTTAGGAATGTTATCCTGTTCTTTTCTAATGCCATAATGGTTAGTTATTGCCTTGGGGTAAGGCTACAAGGTCTCTTAATAATATTACAGTTGAGCATTTCAGTGTTGCCAGCAAGAGCGTTTTTCTCCTGTTTTACAGGTTTGTGAAGCTTTAAAACTTGTATAACTATGTACATATGTTGCTTAACATCTAGAGTAAATGTTACATCGATTTCTGTAAGAGTAATTAATAGATTTGTGAACAATAAAGACCAAATTGTTTTCCTTTGTGTCGCGTGTGACCCAAGATGGCACCGCCTGTAAACTTCTCGTTAAGTTCAAAGTGTTTTTGGCTCCAGAATATTTCATGATGGATTAAATACTATTGTCTTGATGTACCAGTTGTTCTAAAGTAATATTATTAGTGTTACAATGTGATGTATATTCTTGAACTTTATGAAAAGGTAGACTTTGTCAGTCTTCAGCTCACACATTCTGTCAGTTATTAGTAGCAATGTGCTAGTTTTATTTACTCTATGGGTGAGGTTAAATAATGGAACCTGCGAGAACCTAGAAATTCTACATTTCATCAGTAATGTTTTCATTAGCGTAGTGGTGAACTAAACAGAAACATCAGTTAATGGACTGAAGAGTATTCATTGATACGATAGTATACTGATTGAACTATTTTAATGGTAAATAAATGTTTTATTTGGAAACAAAAAGGAATTGTAACTAGCCTATGTATTTTGTTTTATTTGTGATATTGTGGATCTTATTGTGATCTGTATTTTTTGTTATTGAATGACATGGAACATGAAATACAAAAGAAGAGGAAAAAAGGATATATTTTGTTTATTGGCAAATAAATTCGTCTGAGCGAAGCTAGACTGCAAAGAAGCACTTGTCGCCTGTCTCAGTTTTTCTCCTGTTTGACAGGAACCTTATCTGCTTATGGGTCTCAGCCTGAGACCTGTTACAGGTACAAAAAGATGAAGTGGAGTGATTACACTCACTTCAGGCTATCAGAAATAAACAATGTTTACATTAAATAATAGAATTTAACTTATATTAAATTCACCTCGGGGGACCACCCTTAAAGAAGGGAAAATGATAGCCAATTAATTAATAAATCAATCAATCTCATAAATCAAATATACTAACTGATCAATTTGGAATTTTGATGAATAACTAGAGAAGGCAATTTCTGAATAAATTGCGGTGTGAATGCTGGCTGTTGAAAGGTTGACGCTAAACTGAATAGCTGGCTTGAAATGTTGAATAATACTGAAAATGTATGAATGATGTTGAATTTAAATGTATGAATGATGTGGAATATTTCAAGGATTGTTGAAAGGCTGCCCACCCAGAACCTGGTTCTGCTCGAGGTTTCTACCTGTTAAAAGGGAGTTTTTCCTTGCCACTGTCACCTAGTGCTGCTCATGGTGGGAACTGTTGGGTCTCTGTAAATATAAAGAGTCGGTCTAGACCTGCTCTATATGAAAAAGTGCCCTGAGATAACTTTATTATGATATGGCGCTATATAAATAAAACTGAATTGAATTGAACTTTTGCATAGAACAATGAATGTGAATTTCATCCCTCATCCCTTTAATTGAAATGTCATTAGGAAGAGATTTTTTAAATCTAAGGGAGCACTCTCGTCAGCTGTTGAGATTTTCCTTTACTCACCAATCAAGCGCAGATGCTGGAGCTTCTTCTCTTTGTCTTAACTCTCTCTCTCTCTGTGTGAGTATGTGTGTTAGACAGCTGGCAAAATGTTACTTAATATACCCATATCACTGTATCACTTTTTTACCCACAAGTGTCAGAGAATGTACATAAACTCTAAGGGTTACACATACTGTCCAATATATAAATAATTAGTCATATGCACATGCGTGAGAGGAATTTCTAGCAGAAAGACTATATATTTGCCTTACCTGGCTTAATCCTGGCTAACAGCTAAAACTGCTAGTGAAAAATTTAGCCAGACACAAACACTTGAACAAAGGAATTGGGATTAAGGCCTTTAAGACTTATTATTATAAAGATATGAGGATTAGCTGTCATAACTGATAGTTGGAAGCTGTTAATGTGACAGGATCAGCAAAGAGTCACATAGCTACACTGCCTCTGATTCTTCTGTTCCTGTTCCTCGGTCCATGTGGCGCTGGTTTAGTGATGTGTGAAGAAGAGAGAAAAAACAGTCCCATACCAGGTACATGTCCATAGATTTGTAAGGTGGAGGTGCAGGAGAGAGCTCTCATGAATGCGCTCAGCTATTTGCCACTGCCATTGATTGGTGATTGCTGAACCTTTCACTGACTTAAATACCTCTTCACTCACAGCTTTAAAGTTTGATAATGCTGATTGGGCCAATAAACAAGCTTTATGGCATTAGTATGCTAAATTGGCAATACAAATCATGTCATATGGCTAACCATTTTCTCTGTTCAAGATACAGACCACTCTTTTTGGCTATGACATGAGTCTGTAGTGTACAGTACAGGTTGTAAGTAGGTACCTCCAACGTCCAGCTCCAAACGGACAATTAGAGATGATTTCTTTGTGTTCACTGCTGACAATCTAATGTAAGCATAAATAAAAACATTTACCACTGTATTCATTGTTTGTAATTATTCAGTACCTTAGCCTTAGAAGAAAATGATCCCACTCATTATCTAACTCCGTTATTTATTTCACATTGTAAAAGTTTATGCAACTGGAGTTTAAATTATAGAAAAAGTTTTTCAGAAAGGTCTTTGTGGACATTATCATGCACTAAAGCCAGTGAGCAGTCAAAGCAGTCATTATCACTGATATTAATTACGCCAACAGAAAATGCTTCATACCTAACGTACCCGTACGGAAATGTAATATATGACATACTGTATATGGCCCTATATCAAGAGTGATGTTGCCATATATGTTACCTATAAGACCATATATTATTATCACATACATACATTCTCTGGATATATTAAGATATAAGTTTATAACATATATGGAATATCCATAGTAAATGCAAATATATTAAAAATATATATATGATTATTTTTTATTTGGATATTATATGTTGCGACCATATATGCTAACATATGCTAACGATATATATATAATTTATATATGAAAGTTTATTAATATTACATATATACAAAAATTGGGTATGCTTATGTTGTTGTTTTTTGGCAGAAAGCCTTTCTAACATGTGGTTAACATTGTGAAATTGTCACACTTTGGTTAGGTTTTGGCACGAAAAGTACATACTGTATTTTTGGTGCCTAAACTGTAGCGATTTGGTTGGGTTTAGACACAAAATTTAATTAGTTGGGTTTCCGAAAAGATCATGGTTTGGGTTAAAATAACTTATGTTTCATACGGGACTTGAACAGAGTTCTACTGGGTGTTTGACCCACTCATCTAACCCGACCTACTCACTACATGGACTTTGTCACTCTTTATATTATGTCACTTCCTAAAGGCTTGTGGCAAACTTCTCCCATGTGCATTTTGCAGCTGTACAAAAAAATTGAATATATTGGGGATTTCATTCATGGCTCCATATATGTTCCCACATATTTTTAACATACATCTTCATTTTACACTGAAAATGAAATGAAAAAATAACCATATCCCGTACATGTAAGAAATACATTACAATTTATATATGTACATACATAACAATAACATATCATTTTATACACATTTCCCTGGAATCAGGCAGTACTGCACCATGGCATCAAATATAAAATCATCTAAGTGCATCTAAGCTTGGCAAAGCTGCAAGGATGAAGCCACTGATGGGAGCAGCAGACTTGAAAGGGTTACACAGTCACTTCATAGTAATTAAGAAAAGTCAAGATATAATCAGATTTTTGCTTTTCCAAAGGTATGAAGAAACATTTGTTTTCAATTGCTGAGGCAGGTATAGCAGTTAGATGGCCTAACATCTTCTTGACTGGATAGAAATGTAGGGGATTTTAACACAAGTGGAAAAGTTGTGCTTCCCCTCCTCAAAGAAATGACCATAACAAGCATAACAATGCATAACAAGTGCAGCCACTTCCTACCTCTGCCACCATGAACGTTTTAACAAAGAAGAATGTGTCTGAGATAAACTACGCTTGAATTCCTCTTCTTTTCACGGTGGTATGCCTGGGAATGTATAATCACACCATTGACAAAGACTCTGAGTCCCCTTGAGAACAGGAATGTTATAGAACAATAGCCACATCAGCCATTTGTGGGCTTTCCAGTATCGTCTTTCTTTTATGGATCGAGGTGTTCTGGAGACATTACTTGGGGGTTTGATCTTTAACAGTACTTGGTCAATTTGTGGAATGAACCTACCTATGTACAAAGGAGACTGATGGTTTTCAGAGGTATATCACAGTGAAGCGATAGATCTTGTAACTCCAAGGAGGACACTGTGCATACAGTCAGGGACACATCCCTCAATTATATCAAATCCAGGTAAAAGGGATAACACAGAAGGACCTTTCACACCCAGTGAAGGTGTGCCTGTCTCAACAGCTCCCGTAACTAGCTCCAAAGTCTGACTTTGACATCTAAGGTCTACATTCTCCTCATATGGGTAAACCCTGGCCTTCCCCCGACCACGTTCTATCAGTGATCCTTTTTGAAGACAAAAAGAACATCCAAACTCCCCATTTAACTGTTTGAAATTCTGTAGGAGAGGACGGGCAACAGAATCACTCACAAGTATTGAAGCATATACTTTGCTGGTACCATGAACACCATCAGAATTAACCCAATCAAAGCCACACTCATGTAGATCAATGCACTCCTTTACAAATGGGTCAAGATAGATGTTCATTGGGGGCTTTCTAGCTCCAAACCACAATGCTGTTAACATGATGTGGTCTGATCTCAGATGGGGAGGTAGTTCGTTTAGAGTGCACAACAGGGGCCATATAGACTGCGAAGAGGATTTGAATAAAGGTATGCCATCACAGCTAAAGGTGATTGAAAAGTTGTGGCAATCATTTAGAGTTGTGAAGGTTTTCATGGCCTTTTTGTAGAGCAGACCATCACATATGTCATCAATTGAGTTGCGGTTTAATTTAACCTGGTTATCGCTTGTAAATTGAAATAACTTGTGCTGTTCAATTCTGTTTCGTTCGCTTCAAGAGGGAGAACAATAAAAAAAAGTTTCCTGATTTCATGTGCTCCTTTGCATCAACTTCTGCATCTTACACTTTCACCTCTAGTTTCCATCAAGGCAGTACAATCTGAACAAAAATGCTTGACAAGAATATAATCCTTGTAATCATTCATGTTTTTGTAAAAGTGATACTTAGTGGTCGCCACTGAGTGTTTACCGGTGACAGCATTTATGACTTTAAGTATGTCCTCAAGTGCTTCATCCGTCAAACAATGTTTTGATTTTAAAGCAAGAAGGAGCAACTCATGCTCTTTTCTTCTTTGTTCATGTAGTGCTTTCTCACTGTATTGTGACGCTGTCCATACAGGTTGTACATGCTTTTCATTGCTGGGTGTTTTCTCTATCATTTCATTGTCTGTTATGTCATTGTCATGAATGTCCTCACCGCCATCATCAAAAAACCTAGAAAAAACCCAGACCCGGGGCTGGACAGGACCCCTCAGGCGGATGGCCTGAAGGGCAACCATACACGGGAAACCAGGTACGTGGGCGGAGCCGCTCTGGAGGCCGGCGGCGACGGGGAATGAGTCGCGCTGCAGGAGCTGGCACTGGAGGCTGGAGCTCGACGGGAGCAGGTGCCGGAGGCTGTTGAGGCTGGAGCTCGACGGGAGCAGGTGCCGGAGGCTGTTGAGGTTGGAGCTCGACGGGCACAGGAGGCGGAGGCCGCAGCGGCAGCTGGACGGCCGACTTGGGAACCGGAAGTGATGTCGGCTGGTTAGCCAACCTGGTCCGTGGAGCAGGAGTCGGCCGGACCACCGACTCTGGAACTGGATCTGGCATTGGCTGGACCGCCGACTCAGGGACAGGAACTGACGTTGGCCGGATCACCAACCGGGTCCGGGGAGCCGGAGTCGGACGGACCACCGACTCAGGATCAGGAACAAAAGTTGGCCGGGCCACCGACTGGAGAGCAGGAGTCGGCCGGACCGCCAACCGGGAATCCGGAACAGAAGCTGGCCGGGCCGCCGACTGGTTAACAGGATTTGGCCGGACCGCCAACCGGGATCAGGAGCAGAAGCTGGCCGGGCCGCCGACTGGAGAGCAGAAGTCGGCCGGACCGCCAACAGGGATTCCAGGACCAGGCGATAAGCGTTTAGCAGAGGTGAGCCGTGGAGGAACGACGGCGCTGGCAGCGGAGGCTCTGCGGCACTGGGCTGCCGAGACCGCAGACGGCGTCGGGAGCCCCGACAACCACCTCCTCCGCGACCCCCACGGGTCCCCGGGAAGATGGTCAGCCGAGTGCCCTCATAGGGAGAGGGAGGCTGGTCATTCACCGGCGGTTCAATCCCCAGGAATCTGCAGAGTGATGGAGCCCGGTAGTCCCGCAGGCGAGGGTGACTGTCCGCTGGGTCCAAATGTGGTCGCGTCATTCTGTCAAGAAAGGCCTGTGAGGCAGCTCTGCCGCGACAGGCCATCTAGGCAACAGGAGAAGGACCCAAATGCAGACAGAGGTAGGCAGGGAGGCTGAATATGTCCAAAGATTTCTTTACTCACGAAAGAAAACCACAGGAACAGACAGAATCACTAGGAACATGAAATCAACAATGGAAACCACATCACACGACCACAGGAACAATGTCGCGACAATGATGCGACAAAGAACAAAGGGAGAGGACCGGTATATATAGGTAAGGAGACAACGAGGGAAACAGAAACAGGTCAGCACAAGACACAGGTGAACCTGATCAAAACTGGCGGGAAAACAGACAATGACAGGAAGGGCACACACCTGTCAAGACCAGGGATTTCAAAATAAAAACAGGAAACAAGACAAAACACAGAGTCCAGACAAGAGTCCTTTGTGGACCATGACACAGTATCACTCCTGCCAGGGTTTTCACTATACATGCTGATTGAGGTTCTGTGGTTTTCAAAGACCAAATCAAATACTAATTGCCTAATAAATGCCATAAACGTCTGTGGGGGCGGGACTGACACAGACAGACAGGAACATTTCTCTATCATCATGCTCACATAGTTTTGAAGTGGAGGCTAGTGGTCGTAAAATGTAACGTACAGGGAATCGCAACTTGTTAATTAAAACTATTTTATTAGAATCAAAAATGAATATAATAAAGTAGCCGGCTGGACTGATTAGTCGGCAGCCGGCACTTTTGGAAAGCGGACTTTTCTCACTATACAGCCAACTAAATGAATGGGATCCGTCAAGTTTATTTTGCAAGTGGAAAATGGTGCTCTGCTCTCTTAGCTAAAAAGACATAACATACATAACCTACAGAGCTAATGATTTTAAAAGTCAAAACCATATAAATTCAGCCAACAGAAAAACCAGTGATAGCGTGACAGAAATACACCGTAGGAGGAGATTTGTCCATCACCATACCCCCCACCCAAAAAAAACTCTTCGAATCTGAACAATTCACAAGTCACCCAAACAGACGTAAAAAAAAAAAAAAAAAAAAAGCGGCATACGCCGAAAAGCGAGTTCTTTGCATCCCTGCTATAGAGAGAGAAAGCCAAGCCACAGCAATTGACTGCTGTGAGATAGAGAAAAAAGAGTGCAGTGCACTTTTGGGCATCAGTGCTGAGCACTTGCTAAACAAAGTAGAATTTATGGCGGTCAATGGGGATAAATGCTATAAAATGATCTCTACATTTGATTCCAAATATTTACCAGTAATTGAACTATTACTGTCATTGTTGCACAGCCCAATGTTTGTAATGAAGACATAAGCTAACGTGAAATGAACAGCTATAAAATCAAATTGCAAAGACAACTGTCTCTGGTACTGGCAGAGATACCCTGGATTAATCTGCCAGAGAGCTACATTACATATATAGCTACATTATATATATATATATATATATATATATATATATATATATAATGTAGCAAGGAGGACCCTTTAGGCCTGTCAGGTGGATGCACATCTGCGAAAATATGAACAGAATTAAAGAATTAAAAAAAAAAAAAAACATGTTTTAAACTGTAAACTTATTGAACCTTATGTTATACAATGTTTTAGCAATCAATAACATATTGCCAAAAATACAAACCAAAACAAAAGCAGTTAATTCATTTAGGATCAAGCTAAAGGCGTTGAAACAGTGGTTAATTGAACAGAATCTGTTAAAAGCTATTGTGTCTCTTGTTCTCCTCACCTGACAGGATGTCCCTACAGGGCTGTCAGTCAGTGTGTGATAAATATTTCCTTTCCTTTCATAGAAAATATATTTCAAGATTCTAAGTAGCTAAATAATAATTTTCACTTCAAACAATATTCTATGACATTTATGAGCAATAACAGGCACATTACATACAACATACTATACATTAGGGAGTAATTTGTGATGAAAATTCCCTAATAACTAATAAGAACGGGGTTGCACAACGCAAAAAGTTTCCCTTTCCCTTGCAGTTTAGCAAATATGCTGTTGAGAAGGGTAGATATTGAAAAGTGAAAATGTATCTTGTACTGCATACTGCCAGCATATATCCACAGAATGGAACTTTTTTAAGATTTTCAAGACAAGCAGCATGACTACAGAATGCAATTTTGGATGACTATGTTGACACAGATGCACAGCCATAACATTCACAGAGTATTAATTAGCAAACTTTTTTTGCCGCTGTTATTTTTCATTGCAGGTGAAAATTGCTGTACTGTTTGCTAGAAAATCAACAAGCATCACCCTATATCTGAATACATAACATATTTGTGGCACTATCTCTGACTCTCCTCACCTACAAGGATGCCCCCATACTGTGAATCCTGCTGGGATCCTGGTCATTGTCTGATTGAACAACAGCATTTCGTTGTCTTTTCACTCCAACACAGCGGACCTGTCTGCAAAGCATAAATCAGGGGTAAAAGGAAGAAAAATGTATGAGCTTGAATAGTTATCTGGGGGGATTTGGGAAATACTATGTATGTATGTATGTATGTATGTATGTACTTATATAAAACTAAAAGGACTGTATTCCTAAATTCATACATGGTGCCTGAAATGCCCTGATTAATGTGGCAATCACTCATTTTGCACTAGATTCATTGGTAAAATTGAAATCTATTCAATTGTTTAGGTGGTGTTTTTGTATCCACACTGATAACAGTTATATTGAATTTATACATCTAATTCAACTACATTCACCTAGTCTTGCTGTTTTTCTAACAATAAACACACATGTAAGTAGTGTAGTGGAAACAGGGTAGCTGGACTTCATCACTATCGTAATCCTTCAAACTGTATTAATGTTCCATTTTTTTCTTTTGCCAAAGACTCAATTTTGAAAAATCTAAATAACTGTGGCCATCTCTTGAGGATGTACATTTACAAATATTAGGCCTAACCAATGTGTAGGTTTGCCACAGACCCATCTAGACCCCCAGCAGTCCCTATTACAGCAGTATAGGCCTAGCATGCCTGTGATCTGGGTAGCATCGAGGAAATGTTATATCTGGTCCAAAAGGACATATTTCAAGGCCATTAGGCCCTCAAACTTTTATTATGAATAATCGCGGATCCATCAATTTTGTATGTTTGTCTGACGTCACCCAATTGACGGATCGTCTATGAAACACAATCTACACACTATACAATTTCAACCCATCAGTCACTGCAACCAACCCACCGATTCAAGGGGTGTGTGCTGCGTAGGCAGACGGGTTAACGCTAAGTTAGCTGTTGTCAAAAGGACGGAGGACTATCCCCCGGAAAAACCTGAATGTTGGCAGGTAAATGAGCAGATGCACAGATGCATGTCTTTTTTCTCCACAAGATATCTTTTGTACTTCATCTCCTCAACATAGGAAAATTGTGCACTTGCAGCATGTCAAACGGTAACGGTAGTTCGTACCCAACCTTTATCCTAACCATAACTGTTTGGGCGTATCTATCCTAACCTTAACTGTTTGGGCGTATCTTTGTCAGAAAGCGGAAACGTGCGCTTCTCCCTTGTACGGAAGCCTGTTAAAATCCACACAAATGGACAAAGCGCCCCAAAGCAAATAAACAGTAGACAGTGGAAGCATAACACTACAAGATTCAAGTCTGCAGATATCAGGCAACACAATACATTCTGCAGTAGAAGTAAAATTATCTTTCAACTCTGCAATAGCCTACCTGCAGTGGAAGTATTAGCTTACTATACCCACTGTAAAAATACTGTTACAAAGTCCTGCATTGAAAATGTTACATAAGTATGCAAGTATAATCAGGAAAATGTACTTAAATGTCAATGTGCAGGTTATAATACAGGTTATATAATAATAAAAAAAAATGACTTCCTGTCAACTTTTTGTCCATGTACCCGCCCTCCACCTCATAATCACTGAAAATAGCTCGATTCGATGGAAACGCACGACTAACACCGTTTTGGTCTGGCGCGAGGTGTGCGCCAAAAAATTCTAACTTAACCGACAGACCACAAATGACCGCGAAGACTGCTGCTGAACACAAACCTACAAACATGTTTGCTCTTGTGGAGTGGAAGGACGAAAAAGAAGATGGAAGTTGGAGCACTGTGACAACTTCACTTACAAAGAACTTCAACAACGAGGATTATATGGACAGAGTTGATGACAGGTCAACATAGTGAGTGGAGGCCTGGATTGAAAAAATAAAACAAAAGGCGGGTGGCCCTTGTATGAGTCACAGGTAATTTATGCTAATTACTAACCTGAGTTAGTTCATGGAGCAACCAACAGTCAAGCATACAAGCACACACAGACCTGAGTCAGTCCATGAAGTAACTGACAATCCAATGCACACATCTTCTTTTATAGCCATTTCACCCCTCCTTCTGTGGGCTCAAAGTTGTATAACCACCTGCTGACCTTGGCCCAATTTCTGTGATGTTTTCAGCCTGTTCGGAGCCACACCACAGTTTCCTCCCTTTTCCCCCACTGTCTTCAGAACAATACTCCCCCCTCCGACACTCTCTAACCTCCCACTGCCAGCTGCTGCACTTAATTAAGAATACAAGACTTCTATGATTATGCCCACATCCAACAACACATGACTACATCATGATTATGACTGAACCTGACTTTACCTGACCTTTATCAATATGCTTGACTTTGATTGACTTATACTGATATGACTTCTTTGACCTCTCTGACCTTACCCTGCAATGATTCAATACTGATTCATCAATATTATACCACATTTGGTGAATAAGATTTCCCACAAATGAACCAATTCCCCTACATCTCTAGCTCCCAGTAGGGCGTGGGCTGACACTTGGCACACATTTGAATCGGTTTCCCAAACAGCAAATCCCTTCCACCGCCCCCCTGTCAGAAAGCGGCCCCTTTGTCATCCCCCCCTGTCAGAAAGGGGCCCCTTTGTCATTCCCCCTTTGTCATCCCCCCCTGTCAGAAAGCGGCCCCTTTGTCATCCCCCCCTGTCAGAAAGCAGCCCCTTTGTCATCCCCCCCCTGTCAGAAAGCAGCCCCTTTGTCAATTTGATAATTGTGAAACAAATACGTCCCCGTTTGTCAGCACGCCAAACATCAAGCGGTTTCCCGAACGTCAAAATCGCGAGGGATAGAGCAGCGTTCATGGCTGGCTGTGGATGCGATTCACTACCTCCAGAGATTTCAGGGGCTCATCAGCTTAGCCTTCCCGGCAGAGAGTGTGCGATCCTCTGCATAAAACTCGCTGAGCAACGGCCTATGGAGGACCGTGATTTTTTATTTTATTTTAATTCAGCAGGGGGGGAGAGCTTCAGTGTTAGGCGCAAAGGATAGAGCAGCGTTTATGGCTGGCTGTGGATGCGATTCACTACCTCCAGAGATTTCAGGGGCTCATCAGCTTAGCCTTCCCGGCAGAGAGTGTGCGATCCTCTGCATAAAACTCGCTGAGCAACGGCCTATGGAGGACCGTGATTTTTTATTTTATTTTAATTCAGCAGGGGGGGGGGAGAGCTTCAGTGTTATGCGCAAAGGATAGAGCAGCGTTCATGGCTGGCTGTGGATGTGATTCACTACCTCCAGAGATTTCAGGGGCTCATCAGCTTAGCCTTCCCGGCAGAGAGTGTGCGATCCTCTGCATAAGACTCGCTGAGCAACGGCCTATGGAGGACCGTGATTTTTGATTTTATTTTAATTCAGCAGGGGGGGGAGAGCTTCAGTGTTATGCGCAAAGGATAGAGCAGCGTTTATGGCTGGCTGTGGATGCGATTCACTACCTCCAGAGATTTCAGGGGCTCATCAGCTTAGCCTTCCCGGCAGAGAGTGTGCGATCCTCTGCATAAAACTCGCTGAGCAACGGCCTATGGAGGACCGTGATTTTTTATTTTATTTTAATTCAGCAGGGGGGGGAGAGCTTCAGTGTTATGCGCAAAGGATAGAGCAGCGTTAATGGCTGGCTGTGGATGAGATTCACTACCTCCAGAGATTTCAGGGGCTCATCAGCTTAGCCTTCCCGGCAGAGAGTGTGCGATCCTCTGCCTAAAACTCGCTGAGCAACGGCCTATGGAGGACCGTGATTTCTGATTTAATACGGTGCCCTGGAACTGGCTGATGGGCAGAGGGGCCCGTGTGTCACGGGCTCACCCCGGTCTCATGGAACTGGCTGACGCGCAGAGGGGCCCGTGCGTCACGGGCTATGAACGCGCTTCACAGCCTCAAGAGATGTCAGCTGCGCTTTAGCAGAGACAGCCCGGCAGACAGTGCGTCTCCCGTGCGGAGGGCGGGTGAAGTGAGTAAGCAGGACACCGACCAAACGGTTTATAAGATTTACTACGGCAACAGCGGCAAAAGCAAACGAACTTTATTCATTTTAATTCCTTTATTTTTGTGTATCATTATTGCAGCTAGAGTCTTTTTTTTCAGCCCCGAGCGCTGCTCTCCTGGTCCCGCGGGACCGGACAGCTGGTCCGTGGGCAGCTTTCAGTCTGTCGCCCAAGGGGCTGATGAGTACCACCGCCTTCTTGCACCGCTCCGTGGCTCTCCTTGTCGGCGTCTGGTGAGGAAACAAATACACACCCAGAGAGAGAAGCATCAAGATCGGCCAGGCCTCCACTTTATATACGGGACAAAATAATTTAAAATACGGGACAAAATAGACCGATGCTTACGCTCTCTGTCCCGGGGGTCACGGAGGTGGAGGCAGCGGGGGGGCTGCTGAATGATGTGGCCTCTTCGAAACGACGGCGCATCTGCCTGGACTGCGCAACATCCAGGTTCAGAGCGTAAAACTTGTCCGCGGTGGAGGTGTTGTGGCACATGAATGTGGCCATCTTGTCTCTGACCTCCGCCGAATGTACATTCTTGGCCTGCGAGACGGTGGTGGAGGAGGGGGACTTGTAAAGATCGCTACTGCCGGCAAAGGTTAAACTGAGGTGGGCACCGCCGTGGCGCAGTGCGACTCACGTGTGCGGAGACGGCGGTCCTGAGGTCGATGAAGCTGGGCTTTCCCGGCAATCCCATCTCCGCCCAGGCACCCTGCATGTATCGAACGAGATTCTGTGCCGGCCCTATTCCAGCCGCAAAGAACACGCGATCAGACGTGGGCCTGCAGCGCTCGCGCAGCTCCAGCCACGTCTCCAGCCACGTCTCCAGCCACTCGTATTCTTCGGGCCGGAAAAAAATCTGGGCCGCCCCGAAGTCCCTGCTGGTCTTGTGGTTGCTGACCTGCAATGCGGAGGGGGGGGGGGGAATACATTAAATTAAATTAAATTAAAAAAATTAAAAAAAACACACATTTAGACGCCCCGTCAGATCGAACTCAAATTTCGGGCACACGTCAGCGGAGACCCCCGTACTTACCGAGACCACAAAGCCCTCGGCGGACCGGTCGCCGGTGGTCTTCGCTGCTTCCACTTCCTCCACCGTCATGTTGGTCAGGACTCCGGGACGGTGCCCGTAGATGCATGCCACAAACGCGGAGAAGTATCCGTAGAAGCTATACCTCAGCGCTTGTGAGCCGTTCTTCTTCATTTCATCTGAACAGAGGACACGCCAAAAGTAAGCCACCTCAGAGATGCATTTACCCGCCCGCCCGGGCTAAACAGCCGGTTACATACCCAGCAGTGCGGGGATTCGTGCCCCAGCCGTGTCCCGGCACTTTTTCAGGCTATCCCTGGAGACGACCTTCGCCATCTTCTCCCCTTCACCTGCATTTGGTGCAGGACCACCTTTTTTGTGATGTTGGTGAGGGCCGATTTGACGTCTCTCACCACGCCAGTCAGCTGGGCCTGGGACAGGCGGCAGAGGGGAGGGGGGGTCTCCTTCATATATTGGAGGAATTGGTACACGTTTCTCATATAAAAGTTCGCCGTTGTCACCGCCTTGCCCGTAGTCAGGAGATGGGAGGACCATCTGTTAAATTAAAAAAAAAGGAAAAAAAAGCACAAAGCACAAGGTCAGGGACCACGGGCCGGGCAGCAACCCGAGAAATGATTATGAAAGCCGGTCACACTCACTTTCTGATCTGGGCCCCGTCATCCAGAAACATCCAGCTGCGTAGGTTGCGTTTTCCCGTGGCCATGAAATAAACAAAAGACTTCACGCGGCTCACCTTGGAGTAGGCGTTTTCGAGATGCTGGGTAGAAGGGCAGATTCCCTCCTGGTAATGTTGGTAATCCTCCAAGTAACTCGCAATGTATTTGGGGAAGATCAGATGGCGCAGACCCGGCATTCTTCCACTACTTTGGATAAGCCCGCGCACGACTCCTTCCTTCGGTCTTTTGGTCAGCGATGGCCCGCTGTAATCCCCCTCACCCGATCCTTCCTCCTCATCCACCACCACCACAGCCCTTTCCTCCTCTGCGGCCCGTTCCCCCCCCTCCTCCTCCTCCTCATCATCATCCGCCGCCCCCTGCAGCAGATCCGTCCGCTCTGTCACCACGCCGGACTCGGGCGTTCTGCGACCAGAGACGGCCTGTGACAGCCGCCTGTATTTTTTCCGGAGGTCGGCCAGTTCCATAACCAGCCTCTGGTTCTTCCTCCACATCTCCGTGCATCCCGGGTCGCTGCACGTGGGCAGCCGCGTCCCGTCCTGCACCCGGCATGCCAAACGCGCGTCATCGCCCTCCTCTCGTGCCACCAGGTCCAAGCCGGAGACCATGGCAGGTGAGGGGGTTTTGGCACGGAGCGCAGCCAGGAGGGCGATAGTTTTATTGTTCCTTACCCTATTTAAGTGGACCTCCACCTCTTCTTTGCTGAGCTCCGGGTGGCTTTCCCTCAGGTGCCTGTCCAGTCTCTTGCTTTTGTACGCGCATCCAGAGACCGGACAGGCAAGGTCCCTGATGTTTACCCTTCGGGCGGCGTGGTTTAGGAGAATCCTCCGCTCATCCAGGTTCGCCACATTGTGTGTCCGTCTGAAGTGATTGGACAGTGCCGAAAAAGCCTTGAAACAGAGAGGGCAGGTGGAGGACTTCTTTGGAAGTGTCATTGCTGAAGAAAAAAAAAAAGCGATTAGACCGCTGTGATAAACGTGCAATTTCCCACCGAAATCGGGGAGAAGAGAAACACAACCTACCTCCAGCGTGTTCTGTGGAAAATGAGGGAAAACCAAAGCCGAAACTACACTCTTATATGCGGAGTGAATTTCCAAATCCGGCTGGAGACTGTCTGTGACTGGCTGAGACCAGAGACAAAGGTGAAACCGTTTGCCATTTGGCGTGCAGATAATTGAGCCGTTGCAGGCCACCCCGTGAGCCAAAAAACACGCCCTCGTTGGCCTCACGTGAGACAGGAACGATGCCTCTATCCTGGGCAGATAATTCTGAAGCACCCCCTGAATAATAACTAAAAATAAATAATGATGATAATAATAATCACAGTTCTCCACAGGCCGTGTCTCGCCGCGTGTTGCGCCCGGGAGACGCACTGCCTGCTGGCCTGTCTCTGCTAAAGCGCCGCTGACATCTCTGGAGGTTGTGAAGCGCGTTCACAGCCATCTCTCCAAAGGAACGTAATGTCCGGCGATGACAGGCCGTCCCCGGGGCGGACATCCGCATACAGCCGTGCGTAATTTCCTCCGGCAGACCCATCCAGCCCTTAGATTAAGTCTAACAGCCCCATACACAAACACCGGGCACTCGCACAGCCTCTCCCCGGCGATGACAGGCCGTCCCCGGGGCGGACATCCGCATACAGCCGTGCGTAATTTCCTCCGGCAGACCATCCAGCCCTTAGATTAAGTCTAACAGCCCCATACACAAGCACGGGCACTCGCACAGCCTCTCCCGGCGATGACAGGCCGTCCCGGGGGCGGACATCCGCCGCCACAACCCGTCGCGTAATGTCCTCCGGCGAACCATCCAGCCCTTAGATTAAGTCCAACAGCCACAGCCACAAACACCGGGAACTCGCACAGCCTCTCCCCGGCGATGACAGGCCGTCCCCGGGGCGGACATCCGCATACAGCCGCGCGTAATTTCCTCCGGCGGACCATCCATCCAGCCATGAATTAAGTCAAAAGCCCCATCACGACAAACACGGAACTTTCGCACAGCTCTCCCCAGCGATGACAGGCCGTCCCCGGGGCGGACATCCGCATACAGCCGTGCGTAATTTCCTCCGGCAGACCATCCAGCCCTTAGATTAAGTCCAACAGCCCCATCGACAAACACCGGGCACTCGCACAGCCTCTCCCCGGCGATGACAGGCCGTCCCCGGGCGGACATCCGCATACAGCCGTGCGTAATTTCCTCCGGCAGACCATCCAGCCCTTAGATTTAGTCCAAAAGCCCCATTGACAAACACCGGGCACTCGCACAGCCTCTCCCCGGCGATGACAGGCCGTCCCCGGGGCGGACATCCGCATACAGCCGTGCGTAATTTCCTCCGGCAGACCATCCAGCCCTTAGATTAAGTCCAAAAGCCCCATCGACCAACACCGGGCACTCGCACAGCCTCTCCCCGGCGATGACAGGCCGTCCCCGGGGCGGACATCCGCATACAGCCGTGCGTAATTTCCTCCGGCAGACCATCCAGCCCTTAGATTAAGTCTAACATCCCCATACACAAACACCGGGCACTCGCACAGCCTCTCCCCGGCGATGACAGGCCGTCCCCGGGGCGGACATCCGCATACAGCCGTGCGTAATTTCCTCCGGCAGACCATCCAGCCCTTAGATTAAATCCAAAAGCCCCATCGACAAACCCCGGGCACTCGCACAGCCTCTCCCCGGCGATGACAGGCCGTCCCCGGGGCGGACATCCGCATACAGCCGTGCGTAATTTCCTCCGGCAGACCATCCAGCCCTTAGATTAAGTCCAAAAGCCCCATCGACAAACACCGGGCACTCGCACAGCCTCTCCCCGGCGATGACAGGCCGTCCCCGGGCGGACATCCGCATACAGCCGTGCGTAATTTCCTCCGGCAGACCATCCAGCCCTTAGATTAAGTCCAAAAGCCCCATACACAAACACCGGGCACTCGCACAGCCTCTCCCCGGCGATGACAGGCCGTCCCCGGGGTGGACATCCGCATACAGCCGTGCGTAATTTCCTCCGGCAGACCATCCAGCCCTTAGATTAAGTCTAACAGCCCCATCGACAAACACCGGGCACTCGCACAGCCTCTCCCCGGCGATGACAGGCCGTCCCCGGGGCGGACATCCGCATACAGCCGTGCGTAATTTCCTCCGACAGACCATCCAGCCCTTAGATTAAGTCCAAAAGCCCCATCGACAAACACCGGGCACTCGCACAGCCTCTCCCCGGCGATGACAGGCCGTCCCCGGGGCGGACATCCGCATACAGCCGTGCGTAATTTCCTCCGGCAGACCATCCAGCCCTTAGATTAAGTCTAACAGCCCCATCGACAAACACCGGGCACTCGCACAGCCTCTCCCCGGCGATGACAGGCCGTCCCCGGGGCGGACATCCGCATACAGCCGTGCGTAATTTCCTCCGACAGACCATCCAGCCCTTAGATTAAGTCCAAAAGCCCCCTCGACAAACACCGGGCACTCGCACAGCCTCTCCCCGGCGATGACAGGCCGTCCCCGGGCGGACATCCGCATACAGCCGTGCGTAATTTCCTCCGACAGACCATCCAGCCCTTAGATTAAGTCCAAAAGCCCCATCGACAAACACCGGGCACTCGCACAGCCTCTCCCCGGCGATGACTGGCCGTCCCCGGGCGGACATCCGCATACAGCCGTGCGTAATTTCCTCCGACAGACCATCCAGCCCTTAGATTAAGTCCAAAAGCCCCATCGACAAACACCGGGCACTCGCACAGCCTCTCCCCGGCGATGACAGACCGTCCCCGGGGCGGACATCCGCATACAGCCGTGCGTAATTTCCTCCGGCAGACCATCCAGCCCTTAGATTAAGTCCAAAAGCCCCATCGACAAACACCGGGCACTCGCACAGCCTCTCCCCGGCGATGACAGGCAGTCCCCGGGCGGACATCCGCATACAGCCGTGCGTAATTTCCTCCGGCAGACCATCCAGCCCTTAGATTAAGTCTAACAGCCCCATCGACAAACACCGGGCACTCGCACAGCCTCTCCCCGGCGATGACAGACCGTCCCCGGGCGGACATCCGCATACAGCCGTGCGTAATTTCCTCCGGCAGACCATCCAGCCCTTAGATTAAGTCCAAAAGCCCCATCGACAAACACCGGGCACTCGCACAGCCTCTCCCCGGCGATGACAGGCCGTCCCCGGGGCGGACATCCGCATACAGCCGTGCGTAATTTCCTCCGGCAGACCATCCAGCCCTTAGATTAAGTCTAACAGCCCCATACACAAACCCCGGGCACTCGCACAGCCTCTCCCCGGCGATGACAGGCCGTCGCCGGGGCGGACATCCGCATACAGCCGTGCGTAATTTCCTCCGGCAGACCATCCAGCCCTTAGATTAAGTCTAACAGCCCCATACACAAACGCCGGGCACTCGCACAGCCTCTCCCCGGCGATGACAGGCCGTCCCCGGGGCGGACATCCGCATACAGCCGTGCTTAATTTCCTCCGCAGACCATCCAGCCCTTAGATTAAGTCCAAAAGCCCCATCGACAAACACCGGGCACTCGCACAGCCTCTCCCCGGCGATGACAGGCCGTCCCCGGGCGGACATCCGCATACAGCCGTGCGTAATTTCCTCCGGCAGACCATCCAGCCCTTAGATTAAGTCCAAAAGCCCCATCGACAAACACCGGGCACTCGCACAGCCTCTCCCCGGCGATGACAGGCCGTCCCCGGGCGGACATCCGCATACAGCCGTGCGTAATTTCCTCCGGCAGACCATCCAGCCCTTAGATTAAGTCCAAAAGCCCCATCGACAAACACCGGGCACTCGCACAGCCTCTCCCCGGCGATGACAGGCCGTCCCCGGGCGGACATCCGCATACAGCCGTGCGTACTTTCCTCCGGCAGACCATCCAGCCCTTAGATTAAGTCTAACAGCCCCATCGACAAACACCGGGCACTCGCACAGCCTCTCCCCGGCGATGACAGGCCGTCCCCGGGCGGACATCCGCATACAGCCGTGCGTAATTTCCTCCGACAGACCATCCAGCCCTTAGATTAAGTCCAAAAGCCCCATCGACACACACCGGGCACTCGCACAGCCTCTCCCCGGCGATGACAGGCCGTCCCCGGGCGGACATCCGCATACAGCCGTGCGTAATTTCCTCCGGCAGACCATCCAGCCCTTAGATTAAGTCCAACAGCCCCATCGACAAACACCGGGCACTCGCACAGCCTCTCCCCGGCGATGACAGACCGTCCCCGGGGCGGACATCCGCATACAGCCGTGCGTAATTTCCTCCGGCAGACCATCCAGCCCTTAGATTAAGTCTAACAGCCCCATCGACAAACACCGGGCACTCGCACAGCCTCTCCCCGGCGATGACAGGCCGTCCCCGGGCGCACTTCCTCCGGGCTGTTCAACCCCCTCTGGGGCCTACACGCAGCACCTTGCACACCGGTCGAACCGGCGGACCCACACTTAAGCACCCCCCCCACCCTCCAGACAGTTAGCCGCAGCCACACGCGTTCCGTGGTCCTGGTAGGCTGCATTGTACTTAGAATTTTAAAAACACTGCTTAATAGAATGAAGCGTAGTACCAGGACCGCGTAGTACCAGGACCACGTACTCTCTGCCACAGCGCCCTGGGCTTGGGAGATCTGCCGGGCGGATCCGCTGCCACCAGCCCGACTTCCCTTCCTCGCGTTGGAGGGCAGGGTCACGTAGAACCCTTCGTTGGTGACCGCGTCCATGATGCAAATGCGCGAGGAAGCCTCATCCGGAGGGCTTTTTAAATGTTTTTCAAGTCAGAGGCCTTGACCCAGCTATTGAATTTTTCGGGCCAGTTCTTCCAACGCACCAACACCTGCTTTTCACCCCGCACCGTGCGCCTTTTCAATATCTTTTCCACAGCGTACATCTTGTCCCGGTCTATTTTGACCTTCTGCAACTCGGCCTCATAAAAGGATCCCTCAATAGGCTCGCCGTCATAATCTTGCAGTTTGTAAACGGGAGGAGTCCGAGGAATGCTTTCGGTCACCTTAAACACTTAATCCGTAAAATTCTGTTCGTATTTTTTATCAAACACTCCTCTCAACTTGGATATTCTGACGGGATCACCCTTCTTAAATTTCATGCGGGGCACGGTGCTGTGCCGAGTGGAAAACGTACCGTACAGGTTTTTAAATACTTGTGAAGC
The DNA here is from genome assembly GCA_005408345.1 of Macquaria australasica. NCBI lineage: Eukaryota > Metazoa > Chordata > Actinopteri > Centrarchiformes > Percichthyidae > Macquaria > Macquaria australasica. The sequence continues at coordinate 4,244 of SEMN01000927.1, read as the reverse complement.
GTTTCCAGAGGTGACCTGCATGGGGGTCATTTTTATACTTTTATGATAAGTGTGGTTGTAGCTACGGACCAAATCTTGTAACACATCGAGGTATCGTCTGGTGTTGTTTGCCGTAAAATATCTCCACATTCTAGTCTTTAGCGTACGGTTAAATCTTTCTATCACAGAGGCTTTGAGATCGCTGGCCGTGGAGAAATGGACGATGCCGTGTTTTTTCATCAGAGCCTCAAAAGTCTTGTTGAAAAATTCTTTACCGGCGTCCGTTTGTAGCTTTTCAGGGATCTGACTGTCTTGAAAGACAGATTCAAAAACCCTCACCACCTCGGCGGCAGATTTTCTCTTCAAAACATGGACGTAAGCCTTTTTGGAAAACACGTCAATGACCGTTAATAAATAATTAAACCCATCATTATGTTCTGCCAAGGCTTGCATATCGCAAAGATCAGCTTGGAATTGGTTTAAAGGTCGAGAAACAAAAACTCTGTTTCTGATAAAATGCGTTCTGGCCGGTTTATGTAAAGTGTAGGTGTCTTGCTCGGATAAAAAATCCTTAACGTTTTCAAGCTTGAGTTTTTTCCCCATTTCATTTTGCACAGCCTGACGGAGTCGATCGACTCCTCCAAAACTACCCGGGTGGACGGGGTCGTAATACACTCTTTTCATCACCCGCTTCTCCGCCATTCTGCCTAGCACGGAGTCTCTAGTTTTACTGACAAAAAAACAGGACTGAGGATAGCTTTTATATACAATGATTTTAATGATTTCTTTTTAAAAAGCATACAGGTTAAAAAAATAAGAGCAAAAGAATACATCAAAAATAGTACGAGTAAATGAATATCATCGTGAATACATCAAAAATAGTATGAGTAAATGAATATCGTCATGAATACATCAAAATAGTACGAGTAAATGAATATCATCGTGAATACATCAAAATAGTACGAGTAAATGAATATCATCGTGAATACATAAAAAGTATGTAAGAGTAGAAAGAATGGCAAGAAAGTGATCAGCCTGACCAGCACTTTGTAACCAGCTTCAGATCTTGTACTTTGTCCATTTTAGCATACATGTCAAAGATGGTATCTGCGATTTTTCTGCTCCCTTTCAGCTCGTACAGAACGGTTTGTGTCACACATTCAACACGTTGATCGCTCTCCACCAGGTGGTGTAGGCGGAGCAGGCACTGGATGGCAGGAATCAAACGGGGGGTGTAGAGGATCTTCATCAGGCGGTGAAAATGGTCCATGTAGAACCAGTCCTCCAGGGGGTCCAAGCACTGATGCTGTCTCTGACTCGGATGGTCGACCTGACACCCGTAGCAATTTTCAACCCGGTACTTGCTGAGGGCTCCGTTGAGCAGATGGAGTACGGCTGATTTCACAGCCTTGATCACGCTCGTGGCCAGCCACCCATCGATGTCATCCTGGTCGGCCACCTCAACGGGAGAAGGAGGGGGTCGTGAAGCGGTGTTGTTTACCATCTCCTGCTCCTCCTCGGTGTACTCCTGCTCTGATGAATCCTCCTCCTCCTCCTCATCATCAGCCTCCTCACCGGACTCCCGTTCCTCCACCACCTCGGTGGACTCCTGCTCCTCCTCGGTGTACTCCTGCTCTGTTGAATCCTCCTCCTCCTCCTCCTCATCATCAGCCTCCTCACCGGACTCCCGTTCCTCCACCACCTCGGTGGGCTCCTGCTCCTCCATAATCATCGCGAGGCTGCGCTCGTTGAGTAGAGGGGTTTCAGTCTCCGTCTTAGCGGCGGGTGAGGGTGAAACCTCTAGCCGGATAGGGTGGTCCTCCGAGGGCCAGGTGGCGCGGCGTCGTCTCGGGCGGAGTGTGTTTTGAAAGGCATCCATGTCTTTTCTTGCTCTGGGTCGATGTGTTGAGAATGCACGCTGTCCTGCTTCCTTATATCCTGTAGAGGGGTGTGGAGGAGGTGGGGTTTAGAATAAAAGTACTTTTCTCACCGAGACGTCACCAACCCACCCCCTGCAAGTATGAAACAGGGAGGTGATGCTTTCTATCTCGGAACGCATCTGATCCTCCCATGCCACAAACGGGATGTCGAGTATCGTACGAAACACACCACACTCTGAATTGAAGCATTGCATGACAAAGTCCTTGGGATGGTCCGGTCCGTTATACTGGACACTGGCTCTGAAGTACATACGACCCGAAGCTGAGCCGTGAGATTGCCAGACGGCGTTGCGGAAAGACGAGTTGTCCAGAGAGACGCTGGTTTCGTCCGGCTTTTGGCCTTCTTCTTCGTCGGCATGCCAGAAACATGGATCGGACATCATCCCCCGCAGCACTGCCCAGTCATTGTAGGATAAGGCCGCGATGGTAGGTAAGGATGACTCCTCTTCCCCCTTTTCTCGTTGGTAAAAGTATAACTCACTGGTTTCATACTTGAACTCGTAGCCCCAGAATCCTCCCGTCAGAGGACATTCCTTTTTCAGCACGGTGGTGGGCTCTGCTTGTAGCCGTCGCACGTAGAGCATTCTTCTCTTAGGAGCGTCGGTGATACCGGGCGAGGCGTGGTAGACGACGACGGGGGTCTCGCTGATGATTTTTGGAAAGCTGGCTGGAGATGGGCTGGTCATCTTTCCGCTTTTCTTCACCCGCACTGTGAGCGTTGCTGTGTCTGCCTATAATGCAGCGGTTTTAAATACAATCGGAATCCCCCTAACTGCACGTGTTGGGGGTGAGAGGAGGGGGCATGCTTACGTGTTTGGGGGGCGGCCTATACTGCTTCATCACCTAAACTGCTTTACAACGGGTGCTTAAAGTTCGATGAGGGGTTTTCTATACTGCTTCATCACTGCTGCTGAATCTCTTTTCTCTTTGCAAACCAGCAGGCTCGTGTTAATGGCAATGATTGTATGAAACCTATATTACTTTTACACAGATACAGAAATTTTGTAGGGGTGTGTGTTTTCTCTTTGCAGTCTCATGGCTTCACTTTGGTTGTGTTGATGATTAAAGATCGGAGGGGGGGGTAATGTATAACATCCTGACTGCTTTACTGCTGACTCGGGAGGGTTGCATACTTTCTCGCGGGTGAGAGACCTTGTTTGACCCCTTAATGGCTTTACCATTGAGACTGAAATGTTGGAGGGGTGTTTGCTTTCTCATTGCAGTCTTTATTGAGGAGTATCAGGCTCTGGCTTTTTTTTTTTGGAAAGCTGGCTGGAGATGAGCTGCTCATCTGTTCTTCTGTTGTGTCTGCCTATGTACTTTTACAACAGATGCTAAAAGTTTAAGGGAGGCTGTGTGTTTTCTTGCTCTTTGCAGAGTCATTCTATGAAACCTATATTGCTTTATCACAGATGAAGAAAGTCTTTTTGAGGGAGCTGCGTGTGTGTGTTTTTTCTCATTGCAGTCTTTATTGAGGAGTATCAGGCTCTGGCTTTTTTTTTGGAAAGCTGGCTGGAGATGAGCTGCTCATCTGTTCTTCTGCTGTGTCTGCCTATGTACTTTTACAACAGATGCTAAAAGTTTAAGGGAGGCTGTGTGTTTGCTTGCTCTTTGCAGAGTCATTCTATGAAACCTATATTGCTTTATCACAGATGAAGAATACAAGAAATACAAGAAAATACAATCGAAATCCCCCTAACTGCACGTGGTGGGGGTGAGGAGGGGGAGGGGGGTGAGAGGAGGAGGTGGGGGGGAGGGGGGGTCAAAAGGTCAACCTGTCAAGCTTGATTTATGACCTAGGGGTCAAAGGGGACCTGTCAAGTCGAGTTTGATGCAACGTGTCCCCCTTATCTCTCTAATGCTCCTCCGAAGGAAAGTATTGACCAACACTCAATGTACTCTGCTTAAAAAGCTGTCTGCCTGTTCTGCCCCATTGACTACTTTCTTAAGGCTGTTGCACCATTTATCCATCTTGGTTTCACAGGGAATTACGACTGTGAGAGTAAACAGTTATTGTGGTCAGGATTTATCACTGTTGACTGACTAGATCTTTTTTTGTCTTTGTTGTTCTGCTGTTTAGATTAGTTAGTTTTACATACAAATAAATGTTTGTAAAATATATTGGATTTGTTCTGTATGAGATTTATGCTACCGTGCTCTACATTTAAACTAATAATGATATTCACTTATTCTATTAATTGTCTACTATGATTGTTATATAGCTAGCCACCGCGAGGCCTTTTCCCCTGACTATAGAGTGCTGCAGGGAAGACGTATTTTTGTAGATCAACCTAGAAGTTAGCGTTGCTCTGGTTCCTCGACATA
>SEMN01000926.1:0-150020 GCA_005408345.1 Macquaria australasica | reverse complement strand
CATCAACGTGTCTTTTAGACCCCATCCCAACTAGGCTGCTTAAAGAAATTTTACCCTTAGTTAGCACTTATGTACTAGATATGATCAATCTTTCCTTATTTAAAGGCTATGTGCCACAGTCCTTTAAAGTAGCTGTAATTAAGCCTCTTCTTAAAAAGCCCACTCTTGATCCAGGGATTTTGTCAAATTATAGACCTATATCTAACCCTCCTTTTCTCTCTAAGGTGCTTGAGAAAGCAGTCGCCAATCAGTTGTGTGACTTTCTACACAACAACAAGCTGTTTGAGGATTTTCAGTCAGGATTTAGAGTGCATCATAGCACAGAGACAGCACTGGTGAAAGTTACAAATTACCTTCTAATTGCATCCGACAAAGGACTTGTCTCTGTACTTGTTTTACTAGATCTTAGTGCTGCATTCGATACCATTGACCATCACATTCTAATACAGAGACTAGAACATTTAATTGGCATTAAAGGCACCGCACTAAGCTGGTTTAAATCCTATTTATCAGATCGATATCAGTTTGTACATGTTAACGATGAATCCTCTATGCACGCCAAAGTTAGTCACGGAGTTCCACAAGGTTCTGTGCTTGGACCAATTCTATTTACCTTGTATATGCTTCCTTTAGGCAATATTATTAGAAAGCACTCCATAAATTTTCATTGTTAGCTACGGAATGATACCCAATTATATTTATCGATCCAAGCCAGATGAAACCAATCAATTAGCTAAACTTCAGGCATGCCTTAAGGACGCCAAGGCCTGGATGACCTGCAATTTTCTGATGTTAAACTCAGACAAAGGCAGTTATTGTACGGCGGAACACCTTGAAACACATTATCCTAAAGATATGGTTTCTCTAGATGGCATTGCCCTGGCCTCCAGCGAAGCCGTAAGGAATCTTGGGAGTTATCTTTGATCCAGGATATGTCCTTTAACTCCCAAATAAAACAAACTTCAAGAACTGCCTTTTCCATTTACGTAACATTGCAAAAATCAGGCACATCCCTATCTCAAAAGATGCAGAAAAACTAGTCCATGCATTTTGTTACATCTAGGCTGGACTATTGCAGCCTCTCTATTATCAGAGCTGCCCCAATAAATCCGCCATAAGTCTCTCCAGCTGATTCTAAATGCTGCTTGTGCGTTTACTGACAAGAACCAGAAAAAGAGAACATATTTCTCCAATATTAGCTTCTACACTTTGGCTCCCTGTAAAATCCAGAATAGAATTTAAAATCCTTCTCCTCACCTTCAAAGAAGCCCTAAATGGTCGGGCACTTATCCTTATCTTAAAAGGCTCATGAGACCCTATTACCCCACTAGAGCACTCGCATCCCCAGAGATGCAGGGTTCCTTGTGGTTCCCTAGAGTCTCTAAAAGAGTAGAGATGGGGAGCCAGAGCCTTTAGCTATCAAGCTCCTCTCCTGTGGAACCAGATCCCAGTTTGTGTACGGGAGGCGGACAACCTCCTCACATTTAAGAGTAGGCTTAAGACTTTCCTCTTTGATAAAGCTTATAGTAGGGCTGACTCAGGTGACCCCTGAGCCACCCTTAGTTATGCTGCTATAGGCCTAGACTGCCGGGGGACTTCCTATGATGCACTGAGCTCCTTTCTCCTCCTCTTCCTCTCCATCTGTACGCCCTCATATCCCATCAATGCTTGTTATTAATTCAACTTCTTCCCGTGGTTGTGTGCTTTCTCTCCTCTCTCTCTCTCCCTCCCCTTCTGTTGCTTTCTGCAGGTGTTTCTGTCTCTGGAGCTGTGGAGGTCTGGGTCTGTGGTTGCTGCCGCCTGCTGCCCCCGTGCTCCTGCTCTGCACCCGCTGATGCTATTGCTGTTGTTGCTGTTATTAGTATTGCTATTATAATGTTGCTCTTAGTGTTGTTTCTGTTGGTGTTAACATCAGTGCCATTACCATATCTATGCTGTATTGAGCTGCTGTATGTTCTCTTTCCTCCTGCTCTCTCTCTCCCGCTCCCCCCTTCCCCCTTCAACCCAACCGGTCGAGGCAGATGACCGCCCACCTTGAGCCTGGTTCTGCTCGAGGTTTCTACCTGTTAAAAGGGAGTTTTTCCTTGCCACTGTGGCATAGTGCTGCTCATGGTGGGAACTGTTGGGTCTCTGTAAATATAAAGAGTCGGTCTAGACCTGCTCTATTCGAAAAAGTGCCCTGAGATAACTTTGTTATGATATGGCGCTATATAAATAAAACTGAATTGAATTGAAAGTAAATACAAGTAGTGTACGTTTTCCCAGTCTAAATGCCCAGTCAGACCAACCCTCATGAAATAGGTGGTGCTGGAACTCTCAGTTGCTAAGAGAGCATGTTGACGCAGTCAATTCAAGGGAACATATTTGTACCCTCCACTCCTGTCTCACAACTGCAGACTTCAGACCTCTTTTGTAGAGCAGTTTGTACTCTGACAGAGCAGGGGGTGTGGTGGAACACAACTAATATGATAGTTTCTTCCTTTTTGGACTCTGTGGCTCTAAGATAGTATTATAATAAATGGCAACTAGTACAACTTTCTAAATACAAAACAAACAAACTTCCTGTAATGTGAAATGTAAACTTCGGACTTTAAATGAACCAGACTGAAACTTAAGGTTCTCCTGAATCAAATGATGTATGGCACTTGATGCTGACTGCTAGAATAGGTTAGAAAAACAAAATAAATACAGGAGAGTCAGGCGCCCCAAAAGTTGTTCAAGGTCTTTAAGGCTTAAAGGAATAGTTTGACATTTTGTGAAATATACTTATTCTGCACTTATATATACCACTTTCCTGTCTGTACACTAAATATCAAGCTAAAGCCAATAGGCTATTAGCTTAGCTTAGCATATGGACAGGAAGGAGGGGGAAACAGCTAACTTTTCTCAGTCTAAAGTTAAAGAAAAAAACTCCTGCCAGCGCCTCTAAAGCGCTTCTCATGCAGGGAAATGTATGTGATTCACACATAGAGGACGCATCTTAAACGAGTCACGAAGAACGACCGTGGAAGTTCCCGGCCAAACTGTTCAATTCTCACCGGACCAGGCAGAGACGTCCCTGCTATGCGGTCATGAACTTGGCTTGTGGTCTGGGTTATGAAGCTTTCTTACTTCACCAGGCCATCATTAAACTGCTCTGCTGCGCTGAGCAGCATCTTTTCTACAACCTGTCTGAGACGTTTGTCAATTCTTGAGGTCAAGAGGAATAGTGTCCGATCAATTATCTTGACTCTTAAGGCTCATACCCTGTACTGTACATGCTGGTTTGTTTACTTCGACATGAGGGGATGTTGCTTCCCTGACATTCAAACTTGAACTTTACTAACCCCCCGTAACAAAGCTCTCTGACATTTAGGCTCTTTATTTATTGATTTATATATTTCGGAAGACCCATTTATGTTTGATATCCAGTACTAAGGTTTTGCCTGATTAAACTTTGTATTTGAGGAAGATACAACAACAGCCCCCACAGCTTTCACAAGAGGCTTGCCTTGATTTGGATGCCGCTATAACTTCATGTGGACTCGTTTATTCTTCTAAGTATGAAGTAAGTCACCAGGTTTAGATGGATTACCTCCAGAATTTTATTTAGCCTTTTGGCCCCAGGTGGGACCCCTTTTTCTGGAAATTATACTCTCTGCAGGGTTCTTTCTCCAAAATTAATAACATAACCATGAGTTCTTTAGTAACACTGACTCCTCAAAAGCTGTCTTTTCTCTTGATGCAGAGAAGGCTTGTGATCACCTTTAGTGACATTTCAAGTTGTCAAATGCACAATATGTGCCAAGCACATTTATGCTGCCAAGATCATTCTGACTACTTAAAGCCCCTCATAACTTGGTTTTAAATTCCACATTAAACATTAAACAACATTAAATATTCATGACTAAATAAGCAACAAGAAGCCCCCAGATAAAAACAATACAAAAATACAGAAATCTCTCATGTGAAATAACTGTAACTTTGGCAGATCATTTTGTGTAGGACCCCATCGCTCATAACAAGTAGCTGATGGTATTCATGGACTTGTTTTTTTCCCCAATTTCAGATGTGTTCCTTCAACATTTTTACAGTTGTCAAATTGGAGTTGATGTTCCTTGGCAATTGTGTAATCAGTGACATTAAATTAGATGTAATTTTACTTGTCTCCTGAGTGCTTCTAAAAGGATTATAATGTGCGGAAAAAAAGCCCTGTGCTAAATTTAGTACCAAATTATAGAATCTACTTTTTCTACTGAAGGACATAAAAACATAGGTAGCTGCTCTATGATATATAGCAAAATGACAAAAATGTGATGTTGGTGAAATATCTTAGGCACTAGAAGAACAATAAAAGTGCTTAGAAACAGCAGTGTACTGATAATTGTCAGAAATAAAGATAACATGCATTTACTGCACCAAAATCTATATGTGGAAATGACAGACAATGCAGCTGCACAATGTAACAGTATAAAGATGTTAAAGAGCTATAGGTCAGTAAGACCATTTGACCTACATAAATGTGTTTGCTTGTTAATCATATGACCATTTGAATTTCATGATTTATGTTGCTGTCACTGCTGCTTTTCTGAATTCCATTAAGATCCATGATTTCCATCCTCAGCTGTTTCCAGCAGGTCAAACTGCTGCCAGCTCTGTGAATCTCAGAATCCAAATGCAAATCATCGCCTTAATGAGCAAATACAAGAGAAAATGAGCAATTCATGAGGCCACATCTGGAACAAGGGGGACTGTCTGAGGTTAGAAACAATTTATATCGAGTTATGCATTATTAAACTGTGCTTTTCTATTGACACAGTAACAGTGTTTACTCCTTGTGAAAGTTTTCCAGTATTCCAAACTATATTTCTGACCATACAAATCACTAAGATGAACTTTGGTTCAATTCAACATATAACATTAGTCGTTTTCGAACCGGAAGAACCTTTTTATAATTCTAAGAACAGTTGGAGGACCCCTCCCCTTTTAATTGTGTTTGCACTGCAAGAACTGGGAATGATCGTAGTTCTTAGAACGCTGTTTTGAAGGACTTTTTGAGCTCCTACTTCAGATTAGCTACTCTCACAGCACAAGAGGAACGTTGAGTGACGTAAGTGTATGGTGATTGGTCAAACATGTCTTTTAAAAATCTGTGTAAACAACAGCTCGTAATGGTAGCCTTAAAATTTTTTGTCTGTTTGCATTAGCACCGCTTGGTATAGCAACTTCTGTACGACATACAACAACAACAACAACAGCTACAACTGTTGGTCCATTTGTTGGTGTTAAATGCCAATCAGTGGCACACATATTCTCAATTTGTCCTTGTGTGTGTTTGTGTGTGTTAACTGCCGGGTCTAAAAAAAGACCCTAAGACAATCTTTGTATCCTGGAGGTGTACAACTTTAATGGAAATATGAACAAAGGCAATGTTTCACTTCTTCTAATGTTCGGCTCACTCTAGGAAAAATTTCAAGTTGAAAAAAGATCATTTAAGGGGTTTTCTCTTCTGTTAAACATAGGGGCGGGTCTTTTTTGACCCTCAAGACAACACATGTGGTCACAAGAACTCATTGCCTCCAAGAATGTTCATGCAGACATCCATCCACCTGTGGGCTCTGTTTCCTCATGGCTCACCACGGCAGGGTTGTATTGATCTCTCCCTGCTTTCACTTTTTCTGCCTTTAAGCTTCACAGGAGGTGACAGAGAACAGAGCCTTGACACCAAAATACAATTTAGATTTACATCCATAGTTAATTAGTTGACCTACTGTGTGCCCCTGCTCTTTAGCTTCTGTTTGCTTTCAAGAGCGGGAAGATAAGATAAGAAAAAAGATGAGATGAGATGAGATAAGCATAGTGGCTGTCAGTAAGTTCCATCCCTACAGCCTCACAGCTTGTGCAGCTAAAAAAGGCATTAAGGCCTGGTCACACCAGAAAGTGGCACAGTGAAATTCATCTGTGTGTCTGAAATATGTGATTACAGAAGCTACAAGGACGGATTATGAGACAATAGGCCCCTGGGCACTGACATGTAAAAGGGCCCCTACCCCTACTATATAGGAGCAAGACCCCCAGACTGAAAGAGATACTGTTAGTAGTCATTTTGTGTCTCTTTGTCATCATTTTGTGGTAATTTTGGGTGTCTTTGTAGTCATTTTGTGTTTATTTCAGTGACATTTTGCAGGTGAAGCCCAGGGGTCCAAGGGGTCAGGGGGCCCCTGGAATGGCAGGCCAATTCAGTAATCCATTCATGAGAAGCTACTAACGTTAATTGCTAACATGCTAGCCTGTTGGGCTAGTGCTGTACACAAGAGGACAATATGAACAGCTGTAAAAGGTTGGAGATTAGTATAATCTGTCTTGTCTGTTTAGAGTAATTACATTAGCTATCTCTATTTATTTGATTCTATTTATTTTAGTCATATTTTGTCACATTGTTTGACATTCTTATACTTTCATTTGCCTCTTTCGCATCATAATCATGTTTTTTTGTAAATCACATTGTAACTTTGGATTGCGACATGCTTTATTTAAAAAAAATATTAGTGACCTGCATTTATAATGTAGATGTTTGACCAGCAAACCTATAAGCAAAAACCCAGTCATATGTATGAATATATTAATTTGGCTGCTGTGTGGAAGACATGGCTCAACAGATGTAATAAACTACCAGTTGGAGATTGAGCTGTGCTTGGTTACACAAGCCTCCCGTGGTCATGACAGGGCATTTCAAGTCTAGTGCATATTATTGTCTGCTCTGTACAAGACAATAGCTAATAAACATTGACTGTGTGGCCTGATTGTGATTGGTTAAAGACATGTACCGCTGGCCAGAGGTATGGAAGAGAGACCCATTACAAACTAGAAGGCAATAAAGTGAGCTCATTTACTCCTAACAGCCTAAGTACCCTCAGCAATGGGTCCCCTGCTGGAAATTTGGGTCGATGGAGAAGCAGTAATTACACTTCTGTCTAAGTGTCTTAATGTGACTGCAGCCATTGTTTACTTTTCTGTCTCCTGCAAAACACTGGCTGACGGATCATTTTCATTTCCAATCAAATCTGTGAGTGTGTGAGTGTATGTGTGTATCTGCGTGTCGCCATATGCATGTTTATGAGGGTGTATTTTTTTTTCATATTCTACCAAAGATAATGCAATATAATGTTATCATCAGTCTAACACAATTTGTTTGTTCACTCTACAGCAAAGGCTTTCTTGGAAATTTGTTAATGTAGTAATCTGTTTTCAGTTTTTTAATATATGTATTTTGTCTCCATTTGTGGTGTTAAGCACTCATAACTTTTTACTCATTACATTCACACTCTCTCTCTTTTATGGAGATCACCTGTCAAATAGTCTCACTGTATGACCAGTACTGTGATGTTAAGGGGGGGCATATCTGATAATCCCAAACCTGACCCAACTTGACTTCAACCTGGTGTGAAACCTTGGTTATTGGTCAGGTTCAATGTTACTTGACTCGGGTCTTAAGTTCTCAGTCATACCAGCATTTATAACAGCAAAACTTTGGACTGAGATTAAGTCATTTCAATAGAATCACCTCCATCTGTGGATTTCCTCTAGCAAAGTAATTATACTGAACTTTCGTCTGCCGTTGACCAATTGCAGACTGTCTTGACAGTTCTGATTAACACGACAGGCACGGACTCAGAGATGCAGACCAGAGTTGAAGGTTCAAAAAAACCACAAGTTTATTGCCAAAAAAGGGGCAAAAAGACAAATAAATGCAGAGAACTCAGATCAGTCTTAGGAAACAAAAAATCACTTCACTAGGAAGGTACGCAAAAGACTATGGAAAATATGCTTGAAAAGTAACAAAGAAAATTCTAGAGGAAGTCCAAAAACACAGAAACACGAGGAGAACAACTACTTAACTTTCTGGGAGAGTGCTGGCACGCTTGACAAGAGGACAAGACGAACTGGCAAACAGACATGGGAGAACAGAGACAAAATACACAGGGAGAGATGCTAACAAGACACAGGTGAGAGCTTCACCAAGACAACTAGTACAGCTATCTGCCTGTTGATGTCGAATTGAATTTTAATATCACTTGCGAACAGGACTTGGGGTCAGAAGAGACAGAAGTCGATGGTACAAAGATGTTCCCTTAAATTAAATGTCAAATTAAAGACCCTGATTTGCTACATAGCCTGGCCTGTATATATAGACACTAAGGGATAGCGGTGGAAACGGTATTGCCAAATCTCTACTGGTGGACACATTTCTACTGTCATGGTATATACCGTCATATTGCCCAACCCTAGGATGTGTAAATTAATTTCACCATGTTACTTTCTGATGTGACCAAGCACTCAGGCCTGTGTACATCAGTGACATACATAAAATGACTATGGATAAGGAATGATGTGAAGAGCTCAGATATCTGGAGTAAGCTTAGAGTAGAACCACTGCTCCTTCGTATAGAAAGGAGACAGTTGAGGTTCAGGTGTCCTAATCAGATAGATGATGGCTCCCTGTGGAGGAGATACTGGGACAGACCCAGAATACATTGGAGAGAGTACAAATCCTATTTAGCCTGAAACAATTTGGGATTCCCCCAGGAGGTGCTGAGGAGAAGGATGTCCGGGCTACTTTGATAAGTTTGCTGCCACTGTGACCAAGAACCAGATAATCAGCAAGAAATGGATAGATTGATAGGATGGATATAGCAAAACCCAGTGCAGAGACAAATGCAATGTGTAAGGCATTCAATTTAAGTTGGGGCTTCAAAATGCATCGTGTGAAAAACCTTGTTAAAGTTACAGAATTGGGTTCCATTTCATTTGGGTCTGTTTAGATTCAAAAGGAGCCAAAAGTTTAGAATCATAGGGATGGGTCCTTCTCAGACATATCTACCAAATGACAGGTATCAAAAATGGAAAACTTTCATGAACTGGATATGAAACAAATAACTCTAAAGTTAACGGCAAAATATTCCTATTGTCACTGCCTTCCAAAACAACAAAAATGATGACCTGACACCCCTATCAGCAGGGTGACATAATTTACTAGTGCCTTTCAAAACTGTTACAAATGACCTTTGCAAAAAGGATACAATTCACAAAGTGATTAGCCAGGTGTGGGGAGGTGAGAAACTGAGAAGGATTTAAATGTTTTTTTCATTCTTTGCACAATTACTTCTGTCACTTCTTGTGTACAGATGAGTACAGAACCATGAATGCCCATGAGGAAACACTTGCTGAAAATATTGTTGTCTTCATTTGAACGATTATCGTCTCTTTACTTTGTCTTCAAGCGTGGTCGTTCGGAACAGCCATAAAGACTTCTGCCTACTGACATGGTCGAAAGAAATGCCAAATATTGTACAAACTACTATGTCTCAAGCATACCCTGGTCTTTAGACATTTTAACAAACAACTAATGCTGTTCAAACAACTGCTCAGATATGGGTTGAATCACTGCTGTTTTACATCAATTGAGAAATAGATCAACAGATAAAAGATACGTAAATGCAAGTAGTGTAACTAATCTTTATTTTATGGAAATGAGACAGATTTTACTTTAAATCTATCCAGAAAGGAAGCAGTACTGTTGGACAAAAGCAGAGTAAACACCCCTGTGATCACACTGGGTATTTGACAGCAAAATCAACTTTCTCCTCATCTCTCCCCACTAAACCATCACCTCAACCCTCACCTCCTTAACCCGCCTGTAGTCTTCCCAGTCCTGGCTGTGATGAACTGTTTTAGAGGCAGAAGCCTGGTGTTTGCAGTGAGGGGAGCTGCCCATCAGTCAGGCAGGCTTCTCTTTGGCTCTGGGAGGGATTACTGGGCATTCAGGCAGCTTCACACAGTGAGCCACAGCCCGTCTGATCAGAGAGGCACTCGCCTATCTCCCCACCTCACCCCCAGGGCCCGTGATTTCACAGGGATTAGCACACAAAGTTGCCTAATCTCTCCCTCCACTCTATTTCTATTGATGGCCATCTCAAACATGAACACACACACACACTGGCACTCACACACTCACACACATAGAAACATGTTGAAATGCAAAAACAATAATATAAAATTACTGTCAGAAAAAAGAAATCAACAAATTGTGCAGAAAACTAACTGAATACTTTAAGGCAACTGTCCAGTTAATTAGACAAAATTAAATTGAATTCAGTTTTCTGTAGTCAGCTGCATGAAGCCTCTAATAGAAATTGTTCAACATTTTGGGAAGTATGTTTATTTACTTTCTTCTTTATCGACTTCCTGTTTGTGCGTTAAGGACAAAGCTGGAGTCAGGACATGATTAGCCTAGCTTAGCATAAAGACTGGAAGCAGAGGGAAGTAGCTAGCCTGGCTCTGTCCAAAATGAACAAACCTAACAACATTTCTAAAGATCACTAATAAGACATTGTGTCTTTTTTGTCTTGTGTAATCCATAAAGAAAAAGAAATGTAAAAAATCCACAATGTGAGTAGTTTGTTAACTATTTCTTGGCAAACGTGCATGTGCACGCATGTCCTTGTGTGCGTCTAAGACAACAAAATGTGTACCCACTGATAGAAAAAAAGCTCCATAGCAAAACTAAAACTAGGCCTAAAACTCCACAGGGAACCTTTAAAACCTGTGTTTGTTAAGAAATAACCCCAGCACCAGGCGCTGCAGAAATTGGGATTTTTACACATTTGTTTTAAAAAAATGATTTACACAAACGCACTTCAACTTCCTGAAAGATATTTTTATCTTTAGTTTGTTTCTTTTATCTCAAAGAATTCCTTACAATCTGTTGACTGTCAGGTCTTTTTAACAGCAGACATTTTGACATGTCACAGTAAGAAAAGCACAGGTGTAAATAATGAGAAAAATATTGGCTGAATTCCATTTAGCTGCTTCAGTTTCAGGGTCCTGGCATTGTTCATGCTGGTTCACTGTCACACTGTCGTGGCTTACTGAGATACAGAACAGAGCCATTGTTAATGTTATTTGTAGCACCTCTACTTTTCCTACTGTGACAAGTCAAAATGTCTGCTGTGAAAAAAGCCTATTGCACAAACATAATTAACAATTCAAATTTACTGAAGTTATCTGCAAGTCAGATTTACTTTTCCCATTTTCATTATGCACATCACCTCCTCTGTCTCATCCCAATTCTGCCTTGTTTGTTTTTTAGTTGATTTTCTGAAATTTTTGTGTAGCCTAAATAAAAGACTGTAGAATGTAAATGTGACTTACTGTATTAACTAAAGCCAAACACGCATGCACTTGCCTAAGAATCTAAATCCCATATGAAATCTGCTATTATGTGCATAGGCAGAATGTGCACAGCATGGCTTGTTAGGAAAAAGTAAACCCATACATTAGCTGTAAGGAAGCTTGAGAGTTCCTAATTGCTGAATTTATGAACAGCAGCATTGTTCATTTTTTCAAATCCTCTTTGAAAACAGTAAATAACTTCTGCCCCCATTAAGTGTTGGGAATACTTCAGGCTGGTACCAAATGGCAGAACACAGACGCCTAATTCAATCAGAAAGCCCTAGGGCGGCCCAGCATGGCTAACTACATCACGGTTAAGCATCTTGATTTCGTCAAAATTATAGAAAATGACAAGTGAACTCGACATGAACCAGAGAGTCGGGGTGGAATCCTCGTATTGGCATTTCTTAATCTAAGCAGGGCGGTGCCAAAAAATCAATACTTTTCAGCCGTGCTCCTTTTCTGCTCTTTTCTTCCCCATGCGTCTGGAGAAAAGGACTCCCGACATCACGGTACAGTAATACAATAACAAACACAGACTCTGTACAGTCGTGAGAGACAAGGCCAAGACAAACAGTATTGTAAAGACCCAATTCTTTCTCAGTTTTTTAAAATTATGATCACTTTATATGAAATGTGATTTTGTCTGTTAATAAACTCTCCACTATGTTAACCCACATGTGTTAGGAACTCTTGCATCCAAATAGTCAAATAAAGATGATTATGTTTCAGGAGTAATAAAACTTAACTCACTTGGTTGGCTTGTTAAAATTAGTAACAGAATCATTAGCAAACAAAAGTTGTGTCATACTGAATATACTAGGTCGTATTATCATGGAGTATTTGTCTGTATACAGGATGAAATATCAAAATATCAATAGATGAACAACACTAAAAGTCTAACATCCTGTCTACATTTTAGCTATGTTATCCAGTCTTCTGACTCACACACTGTATGTCTGACAGAGCAGATACACTTCTGTTTTAATCAGAAAAAACAGATCTGTCTTCAACGGCAGTAACGCCTCGCATTTTACATATACAACTGCAAACCAGAGCTTACTGTGGCTGAACAGATGCAGTCCAGTTGTCAAATCTCTGTGAATAAAGGAAGGTAAAACATTTGCTCTGCATTCTGTCTAAACACACCTTTAGAGCTGCAGTGTGGAAAAAAAATAGGGTATTTGGCTGCACGTTGGTGCTAGAGGAAAGGTCATGGGGTCACTAAAATCAAAATAGTCTTGTGTACAAAGGTAACATTTTGTCCTCAGGGAGGTGCTAGATGAAAAGCTTATGGAGTGTGCAAAATGGAAATGGTTCATCCTTTAGTGAGCATGAACATGCTCAATACATTTCATGTCTTTGCATTAGATTATTAGATTATTATTGATATTTTTTGTGTGGAAATGTTGGCCTGATGGTGGTGCCTTGATCCAGACAGTGTTGTAAAGATGGAGAGACACATGGACAGAGAAAACTAACTCACATCAGCATCTTCATCAGCATTCCCTGCACAAAAACTATGGTACTGGATTGTTTTTCTCCTCTAACACCCCTCTGTATCCAATTTTACACGTCTGTCTGAGACGTATTACTATGCTTTATTCTTCAAATTTCAAACCATAAAGATTTATGACAGCCTAAAACAATGGTTTTGCGATGAAAACAGGCAGTAGTTTCCCATTCCTACAAACAGAGGGCTATGGGGAGAAAGAAAAACATAGAGTGGAAAAAAGTGGACCAAAAGGAAAAACTCGGAGGGACTCCCTTCAGTGCAAACAAACTTACTTTTCATCAGGTGCTTTTACACGTCCCATTCACATTTACTGGATTGAGCCCATGCAGCATAACCAAGGTGCTGACAGGGGCTGATTACTCCAATAAGTCTTGTGGCCCTAGAGGAGGGGTCACCCAGAGGACAGGAATGCAGAAGGGCCTTCCTGAGGGCCAACAATGATCCGGACTACAGCCCTGCCCAAAGGATGTCTGACATCCCCTCACCCCCACCTCCACTCGGAACATTTCCCTCTTCTGCGCTCATTCTCTTCCTCTCTGGCTCCCTGTCTTCCAAAATTCCTGTTTTCCTACAATTTTCCATTTTCCTCTTGTCACTTTATTTTGGCTGACCTTTTCATTTGTCTTCCTAATTCTTTAATCAGCATAACATTTTGGGTTTAGAGTTCTCAAACATTTTAATTTCAAATGACCCAAACAGACATACTGAATTGGAATTGTACATTAGACCAGTGGTTTTCTAAAGTGGGGTTTGGGCGCCACAAGGAGTCCAAAGATAAATCTGATGGGTCACAAGATGATTAAAGGGATAAGAATTAAACAAATATACATCTGTTACATAAAAGATGTTTTGAGCATCCAAGTTAATTGCTGACCTTGGGAACTGAAATTTAAAAGTAAATAATATTTACTTAAGCAACTGTTTGCTCAGTTTCATGACCTAAGTGTGAAACTTTGGTCATGTGGTAACAGGTGAAACAGTTGAAAGATAAAAAGGTTGAAGGACAAAAAAGCTTGGGAAAAGAGAAAAAATTAGTTTGTCAAAATTGTTTGTTTTTTCTGACTCTCCAAAATTTTCTCTTTTCTTGCACAGTTTGTTCATCTCTTTTGTGTCTCTTAAAATCCTTCAAAGCCAAAAGGTTGGGAACCACTGTATTAGACCACTATTTGAAATTTTGTCCCTTGGATGCTAATTGGATCATTTTCATTTAGAAGTGCAGACCTGTCTACAACTGTAAAGACCATGACCCACAAGTCATTCATATTTAATCTTTAATTGGAAACATTTTAGTGGATGAAAATTTAACAAAATTTAAACATTGTCTAATCTTTCCCTGGAACTCTTAGAATCTTAAAGGCAGGGGTATGCTTGAAACGACCTCATTTGTACAAGGTGATGTCCAGCAACACAAAAGGCAAAAGTGTTCATACTTTTTCCAAATAATCACTCTCAACAGTAGGGCAAAAAGCCTGCTGTCATAGAGAGGGCTGAGATACGATTAATCGATGATGATGCACACTTTCATACAGTCTCTGCTCGAAGGAACTCATGGAGTTGGTGATAAAAATTCATGGAAGTAACTGTGTGAAGAATGAAAGAGATTGAGAGAAAAGTTAAAATCCTACCTACTTTTACACTTGCGCAAACCTGGCCAATTTCTGCATGAACTAGGTGTGCTTGTTGGATAGTCTGTTTGGAGAGGTTGCCAAAATTTTCGAACACAACCCCCTCAAGTCCAATATCGGAAAGGCGTGGGGGGAGGGGTTTCTATGCCTCAACCACACCTCTAGTCATATATATACCTGGTTAACCCAATCTGTCCTGTTTCTCTCAGTTTTCTCGACCCACCCTCCTTTTCCCTCCCCCTCATCTATTTACCTTCCTACCAGCTACCGTCTGAGGCCCATAATTGGCTGTGGTGACTCAACTCCTCAGATGGATCCCCCACACTGAGACCCCTCCTCCCCGACCTTCAATATATCCGTCCTGGACAGGCCGAAACAGACAACTTCCCCCCACACATTCACCCCCTTCCCTACATCCATTCATCCATCCTCAACATCCAATATTTCCTCATTTCATTAAACCTTTAAAATCACATTGTTGTGGTAATCCTAACCCTAACCCATTACCCTAGCCTCACTCTGATCCCTATGCCTTGTATGGGACCAGGAGCTCACAAGCAAGTGAACAAGACCTAAGCAGGGTTGAGCCTGATCACACCCTGTAAGGTACACCATACAAGTAACATACTGAAGAGGAGAGGCTGGGATCATTGTTTTATTCCTAAAGTCTAACAGCAGCCGACAACTTTTTAGTATTTTGTTTTAAGATTTTTATAAGGATGTTTTATATTAAGAGGAGCTTTATATTATTTTACCTGCGCACGTGCACCACAAGCTACACCCTCGGGATATAGACCGCCTCTCTTTTAATCTAACCCTAACAAGCTTCATGTCCAAGGTCCCCAAAGTAATGCAACCAAACCTGAGGAGTAACAGTCACTGTATCACTGCAACCATTTTAATTCAAACTTTTCTACTATGTTGGGAAACAAGCAAAAGCTGGTGGTTCCAGCTTGTGCCAGGACTACTGTGGCGTAAACGGACAGATAGATTCTTTGTTAGAGGTTTTTATCATTCATGAGCCAGCTCAGGGCACTGGGTCAAGTCTTTTGCCTAAGGCATCTAGAGTCCTTCGGAGGGAGAGAAAGAGGGGGGAATAAAGGGACTTACCTCTGTGAGATTGTGTGACATAAAAATTGCATGAGTTTTAAACCATGCAAAATCAACTGCATTCAATATCCAATCAATATATCATTCCTTAGTATTCCATTTCCTTGTCTGTCATTACTCATTCAAATCCTTTTTAAAATTATGTTCAACCAGTTGAGCACAATGTTGTTGCGAGTGAAACCATCAATCTGTCACTGAGCTGTTTGTTCACTGTCGGTCTTTTGTCTCTCTCAGCTGTTTTCTGCTCTGTACATCCAGCGGTTGTTAATCAGTCGCTGGAGCTCTACAGTGCTGCTGCCACTGTTCTGCAGAACCCAGGAGTATGTGGCTTAGCGCCTTTCAAAGCCTGCCTGCCTGCATCGGCACAAACAGACACAGCTAACCCAGCTCCCTCTATGAGAGAACAGCCTCCACACATAAACAACCTTTTGTTCGCGCTCTCAACCAAAAAAAGAAAGGCTCCACAGTCTGTTGGCCTTCCCCCAAGACAAACTCACTTGATAAGAGGGATTTGTTCATGGGTTATGCATGCTGGTGGAGGCCAGGAACCTGAAGCCAAATAGCAAATGGAAAGATTGAAGAAAGCAGCTTCTATGTGATGGCCCTCTAGTCCTGATAATGCTATCTCTTTAGCCTACTGCTGTACCAACAAGAATTCGTCCAGTAGCCACATGCTCGTTGAGTGTGCTCAGCCTAATGTAATTGATGAACTAGAAGCAAAGTTGTGACCAGAGGCTAAATATAGAGCCGTGGCTGTACAAAGGGCTCAGCCGAGGCAGACACACTGCAAACACAACCGCTTGGTGTGTATGCCACAGCGTGACGGATCACAGCAGAGACAGCAGGGTTCAGAGCGTCTGCGGGAACTGGCCCTCTTGACACTTCCAAATGTGACCTGCCCGTATGATCCTTATATTTACTTGTTTGTTTGTCTGGGACAGTGGCCACAGATCAACATTATAGGATAGTTCCAGCCCAGTATTCCTACGAATTACACTCATATCGGAGGAATCTGCAGTGCATGATTTACATCATTTCCCAACGTCTGGACAACATTTTTAAGTCCAGACTCCAAACATACTTGTGTACCGGTGTGTAACGCTTCCAACCTTCATGCAAGAGAACACAGTTCTGCCCTGCACAATCAAACAATTCATGGTGATAATAGTAATAAAAATTAAGGCATAACCATGATATTTTTATATTTTAGTTGCCTAACCCTAACCATAACTTGACCATAGTTCAGTCAACCAACTCTGTGGAATGAATTATTATGTGAATGTAGAATATGTACAGCACTGATGTTTGGCATCTAAGCTTTGAACTCGTCACTCCCTGCAAGAAAAGGGTTAGCTCAGCACAGCAGGGAGTTGGGAGTGACAATAATAACTTTCTCCCGTGGACGTAGACTCAGAGCCTATAGGTGGATGCTGAGTTGGTGGTGGGGGGTTTATTATGCTATATAAACAGCAGCAGCAGCACGGCAGCAAGTGACAGCATAGCTTTCAGCATAGACCACTGTGGCTGCAGGAATGGCAGCAAGGGAGTTTGGAGTGCACTGATTGCTTAAGTACACTAATTAAGTAACTATTAAGTACACTTGGATGTATATTGCTTCATTTCGTTTGCAATTACCACAATCTTTCCCTAATCTTAACTTAGCTTTCAAAGTCATTATCTGTAATAATACCATTGTACTCATCAAATGAACTGAATGAATGAATCAAACACAACTAGTCAGGGGATCAGACAGGTTGTAAACAAGCCAACAGTTTAGCCAGATAAACTAAACCACTTTATTTGTAGGTAAAACTAAAACTTTGGTAAGCACGGTAGGTCAAAGTTGAACCAGGAAGTTGGTATGTAAAATGTGATGTTTACATCGGACAGTGTGGGAGTTTGATTTAAACTTGTAGCAATGTTGCTATGTTCGCTTAGTAAGTTCAATGTTATTACTACTAATAGGAATGATGGCCAAAACTTTGAAAAAAAGACCCAAGATGTAGTTTCACAAGGAGGCACTTTCCAGAATGTCAGATAGCACTATCTGCAAATTAGAAATAAGTATATGAGTGTTTGCACATTGCTTATATGCACTCATGTGCTTTTGTTTGTGCCTTTCCATTGATACCCCCATGTTTTTCCATCTCTCTGTGTATTTCAGAGTCATGCTGCATGTTGTGGAGTATCCATAGCCCATTTAGCAGAGTAAAGCACATTGGCTCTCTATGAATGAGAGCCGACATCCGTCCAACTTATCTCTGAGTGCAGACTTGTGCTCTCTGCCTCATAATTGCAGGTTCATACACACAACTCATGGACACACATTAAATAGCTTCTTTGTGGGTAGCTTAAGAATACCACTCACTTCCCAGCCCCCTTTTTTCCCATTTCTGAGTCCAGATCAAATGAAGGGAAACACAGTGTGAAAACTGGAGTTTGCTCCTCGTTTTGCTACGACTACCAGGCTCTATTTGCATTGCCACTTTTTATAAAAGCCTCAATTGCAAAACAACAGGATACACTTTCTGTGATCATTTATCTAAATCTCAAACCATATTTCAATGTTGCATCCTCTGCAGGGCACAGACCTGAGAGCAGTAAAGCTTCCTATAGCTGTGAACCAAATTTAGCACTTGAAAGTTCATGTTGGCCTGTGTTTGACTCCTGGATCTCCAAATCCACCCCACTCTCCCTGCCCCCACAGCACTTCCTGTGATGAAACCTACCCCTCATGGTTAGTTTTGGAGCCCCTCCTCCACTCCCTTACCACCCACCTCCACTAAAAAATAGAAGCGATCTTTGAAGCGAGCCGCATCTCTACTGGCCCTGTCGGACAATGAGATGCTCTCCGGCTGCTTTGTGCTGAGGGCCTCTCAATGCAAACAGATCTCTGAGAACTGCTTTTTCATTGTCTCATCTTCAAGGGGTAATAAATAAGAGCCTGGACAGCTAGACAAGCTGCTACAGGGCAAGAATAAGAATGCTGCTATTAAAAAGGCCGGCTTTCAATCAAAGTCCATTCAAAGAATAGTTGGGGTTTTGTATGGACGCATGTTGTGCCTATTAATGAACACACAAAAGGAGCCATTTTCTTGATTTATGGGCGGCTACCATGGAGAATGCACTGTGACCATAGGCAGGGGAGGCCATACGTTAAGATGTGCATTTGGATATTTACCTCTGACAAAACACCAGCATCGCTTTAAGACTTGTACCGGTTTTTGTCGACTAAGAAGTCAATTTATTTTCCAAAAGCGAAATCTATAATGAGCTTGGATTCAGTCCCAGCTACAATCTCTTCCCTGTTATCGAGCAGATTCTCATGGCACGGAGACACAAACACGGTGCAGAAGAGCCCTCGGTCTGCCCGCTGGTGCATGGCAAAGAAATCATATCAATAAAATACAGTAAGCTCTGTAATCAACACAGCTCAGATCACGGGTTGCTTATTGCTTTGGGGAGTAAATACCATAAGATGCATTTCCAAATTGAAGCCTTGCCCAATTAGTTTTGCTCCATTTTTAAATTTCCCCCTCGCAGGTTCTTACAGACTGTTATCATTCATGTATCGTTGTCGTTTCGCTTTTGCCAGAGAGGAGATGAGGGTTGGAGTCTCTAGACAACTCGAGAATGAAGCGGATTGATGGTGGGCTCGAAGTAAAGAGTCAGACAGACTGAGGCTCTCATTAAACAGATCCAGATGTGTGCCAGATGTCGGGGGGTCTCTCCCATAAAATAAATAAATAAAATAACCCTCACCATAAAAAACCCCATGGCTGATGTGATCACAGTGGGTAACCGGTGTTGCTTGCAGCAGCTCGGGCACCTTTCCAAACCCAGACAAACTGTAGATCATGTTGTAAACGCTGTGTGGAATGTGCGGCAGCATGTATGCATAGGATTCTCCGAACACTACATGGGGAAGGTGGGGGCGGGTGGTGAGGAAACTCCTGGCAATGTGAACTATGGTTGAACTGTAGGAGGGAGTGCACTGAAAGGTTGGAAACAGTGGGGGTAAAAAAAACTCCCAGCCCCTTCTTCAATCAGTCATACTGCCCCGACAATGGTCTCATTTTCAGACATTCTTCTATGCATTGTAGATGACCAATAATCTTTTCATCATTTTTTTTTTTTTGTTCCACAAGCCTTGCTCTCATCACATTCAGCCCTTGGTGAATAAAGACACACCGCCTCTCGCAGACAGCAGATGAAAAGCAAATTGTATTTGGTAAAGTCTTGGAACCTGTTAAAATAGAAATGCTGTTAAACCTTTAGGGTACACTGTGAGATATAGCGCTAGCTCTCCTCGCCTCTCTTGGCGGAGCGGCTGGCGAGTTAGCTCCATTCATTTGCCAGCCACTTGAGTGCACATTGATTTTCAATCCAGAGGGTTAGCACATGGTGTAATGAGACAAGTCTGCATTATTCATACTTTGCCAGGGCTAGAAACCGCATGTGACCTAAATACCCTGTGATGGATTCTAAAATAACAACAGGGAAACACTGACAGACAGTCAGGCAGACAGTGACTTGAAATGAGTGAGGTAGACAAAGGAAGGAGTAGGGAAAGAGGAGGGGATGAATCGGGTGAGTGTGCATTTGCCAAGTTTGAGAACAAACTGACAGCTGAGTCTCTTTTAAGATCGGTTGCTGTGCAGATATGTTGTATCAGTCTGTTGTTAGAGCGGCACAAAGAGAGAATTAAAGCAAACAATATGTTCAGTGTATATCTATGCGTTTATATCATGTAGCATCTCTCAGGCTTGACAGACTGCTCCTCCTCCTGTAATTACATTATGAATTCTGTCTGACACCGCTCCCCCAGCTCATACATTACACTTGAGTGTGTCTGCGGCTTTAAAGGTGACATACAGCAATTTTTAACATATTATGTACGATGTGATGGCAGATAAAAAGGTGACCTCCAGTTGGTGATCATCTTTAAGAAAACAACCAATACTGTAAGAAAAAATGGCAAAGCAGCAATTGGAATTAAGAAGTGAATGAAAACAGTATGTCTGTGTGTATGTCTGAGAAGATAAAACGAGAGCAGCAGAGTGGTGAATATGACATGACTCTGTTGTTTAATTCAATTCAGTTTTATTTATATAGCGCCATATCATAACAAAGTTATCTCAGGGCACTTTTTCGAGTAGAGCAGGTCTAGACCGACTCTTTATTTTTACAGAGACGCAACAGGTCTAACTAACTAACTAACATCATGAGCAATTGTAGTACAGGTAATTTGCCCGGCGATCCCCCAACATCCCCAGTGTTTTTTTCCCCAGCCTTTCTTATGGACCGGCCTTCCTTTGTTCATGCCCAGCTATTATTTGAGACTTGGACTTTATTTGAATACCAGCAGTGTTTACAGTAGTTAGAACACTGACTTCAAACTAAATGCCAGATAATTGCTTTTTTATATAATATATATGCTAAACTAGGCAGATGCTATTAGCACCCAGGCACTCAGTAGCCAAAAAATGTATTTGCACGCGGGGTGGAATAGCCCTGTTGTTAAAAACCAACAATAGACAACCGCAGCCGACGCTCAACATGTGGCCACCGTCAATAACCACCCTCTGTTGATGCAGCACATGGGAGAAGTTAGCCCCGAGAAGCGTCTAAACCTAACCAAACTGCAACCATTTCACAACGTTAACCACCGAAAGCCTTAGGCTTAGGAAATGAACAACCACAGCCAACGTTCATCACCTGCCGCTTATGCTGAACCCCCGCGGCTGTCAATAACCACCTGCAGACGACGTAAATAGCCGAATAGCTGCCATGTGACTATTCTCACCAGGGTGCAAATAGACACTCCGTTTGAAATAACTAAAATAAATAATTATTTTCAGTTGCTCTGTCATTTAAACTTCTGACAATGAAACCCAACACTTCCTGCACAAATATTTCACATGACAGACTTCCAGCTGCTCAAAGGACATTATCCCTCCCTTTCCTGGTGGGCTTTTAATGTGAAACATTTGCAGAAAGTGTTGAGTTTCATTGACACATTGAAATTGAATGATAAAATGGTAAAGTAGAGATTCAAATTAATAAGTAAATAAGAATGGTATTCCTGTTGAAACAAGAAACTCAGAGCTATATGACTTTGTTGTACAAATGGAATTAGTGCTGTGGAAATTACCATTATGCTGACCATTCTTTACCATGTGAGTCATTATAGTACAGTAAATTCTACCACCCTTCAACTTATTGTGGACAAGCTTTTATTAAGTAAAGTCTGGCCCAATTATTTGAATACAACCTTTTATTTGAGAATTGAGAAAGATGCGGGGACAGATATAGAACCTATGACCTCCAGTCATCTTCAATCAGTCTGCAAATCAATTCTTTTTCCAAGAAGTAATTCAATTAAAGGGTTGGTTCATCCAAATTAAAAAAAGGCATCTAACCATAAAAATAGTTTTCCTTTTATTTGAAGATCTTTGGAGATTTCTGCCTCCACCCCAGTACAATGGAAGTTAATGGAATGTTGTTTGCAGTGCTCACAGCACTGAAAGGTTGCATTTTTAAAATTCACAATTTAAGTAATTTGGATAATCCACAGACCTCATTGTGGACGGTTTTCCACATCTTTCTCTGATGTAACTTTACTGCAAATTCACCTCAAAAACATTTAAGCACTACCTTCAAAGACGAGCCTGCTTATCACAGCTGACAGGACACTGTCTCTGCTCGAGGCCTTCTGCTGCCATGTTGGTTTCAGGGAGGAGAAAGACACATTTCCTGGACGATGGGGCAGGAATGTTTCCGTAAGCATCTCTGTATAAGACGAGGAGCGTGTCGACATTCCCCTGTCAGATGAAGGCTTTGATAATGTGTTGGGGTCGTGAGTGGGTAGGACACTGGCAGGTTGGAAGTACAGGTATCCCCTCCCCCGCCCCCCTCAAGGCCAGACGGGAGGAGAGTGTATGGGGAGGGGATACAGCAGATGGGGAGAGGCTGGAAGTGTGTGGATGACAGGATCCATTAACCAGCTAGCTGACATGTTTGTGTGATGCTGTTTTGTAAGGTTTAAGAATTTTGTTTTGCTGACCAATATTTTGGTTTTACTGGCCTTTTATGAAAAATGTTTTACCAACTAGTTGATGTCAGCCCTTTTTCATACATTTTTGTAACTTTAGAACTGACAATCTGACAAGCATGCCCACTTTATGTAGTAATTGGCCAGGTGTGTGGAGGGTCTGTGTATCTTTTGGTCATTCGACTTTCCTTTCAGAAACGGGTATTAAAAAACAAAAAATGGGTCAGAATTTCATTTTTTGTGGGCATCAAAAAAAGAAAATAAATGGTGTTTAGTCTAATTTCTGTTTTTGAGATTTTTTTCAGGTTTGTGGATTTCTGACTTTTCTTCACTCTGCGCATAGTACGACATGTAAATAAATATGCAGACTCTTGACACTTGCCTGAGTTGTTTAATCCATCACAATACACAAAACACAGTACAGAGTGAGTTGAAAAGTCTGCTTTACATTACCTCGTAACAATGAAACGAATGGAAACAAATGCCCGCCTGGAACATAGAAAAAAATATTTAAAAAATGTGTGTGATATTTAGCTGTAATGTTGTGCAATTACATGTAATTTTCAGTAAATCGAGTAAAACATGCACAACCACTGCTGTAGTCCTGAAAAGGGACATTTAGGGGTAACGTCCCTTTAGAGAACCACAGAATATCAGAGTTTAAGAGGTTAAAGCTAATTATTTTCCCAGTTTTTGGAAAGAGAATGTTCAAAAACAATATTGTTTTTTTGACTGAATTTGCATCCCAGAACAAACAGGCATCAGCATCAGCCTTCATATAATCACATCTGTTGAAATCTTGTTGTGTATTAAGGAAATGGTTTTAGTATGAATGTAAAATTCAGAATAAATGTATTAATGTGTGCGCTTGATTATAATATTTCCTTTATTTCTTCTTTTTTTTTTAAATCTCTCTCATACATACACATTCTCTCTCACACACACACCCCTCAGTGATGTTGACTGGGCCACTGGAGTTCCCAGGAGGTATGTGATGTTTGCAGTAGAGTTCAGTTTCCTTCATGAATCCCCCAGTGGAGGTAGAAGGCGGCAGGCAGGGTGAACCGGACCGCTGACCCAACAACAGCGAGTGTTTGAATGTGTCCCCGGGGATGCTGCAGCGGCCCTGATCATTTGTGTGAATCCACAAATCACACTCAGCAGCAGCGCTCTTTACCTTACTGTTTGTTTCATCTGTTTGTTTGTTTTTTGTCTTGATGTCCCAAGTTCAGACGTATGCAGACATATCTGCATCAGACAGCCTCGCATTTATTCTTTTGTCTCTAATGTTGTAAATAATACAGTCTCTGCTTTTGTCTGTTTCACACCCAAAGGATGATCAAGGAGAAGACAGCATCTGTTCTCTTTTTATCTACTTTTTGTTATTGCTTTTATTGTTTATATGGCTGGTGGTGTATACTTCATGTCTACACTCTGTCCTGCCCCAGTCAGCAACGTGAGATCATATTAATGTATTGACATTCTCTTCATCTTGCTTTCAACTGCAGGAACTGACTTTGTGCAATGGTATTTTTAAACACAAAACAATAATGATATGGTTTTACCATGGGTTTACTTGCAATATACAATCATCTGCCCTTCTGATTGAAGTGAAACTTACTCAGTGTTTCCCAACCTCAGGGCTGGGACCCCAAATGGGGTCACAAGATTAATCAAAGAGGTCACAAGATGATTTTGGGGGATAAGTAATCTGATGACCAAAAACGGATCAAATCAAGGTAAAATTTATGATGGAATTTAAGATTTAATTAATGTATTTCTTTTTAAATATTGTGTCGTTTTTTGTCTTAGGCCTCTGTAAATTATTCTAATGAAACAGTCTATGGGAAAATCACTCTTTAAGTCACAAACAAATTAACCATGGTCCCTGATAAATGACAGGTAAAAAACACGAATGGGGGTTTGTGGGGGAAATTAGCTAATGGCTCACATGTTAACTTGAGTATAATGCTCATTTCCACAACTATCAGAATGGCTCTTCTCAAATGCAGGGCTCGCATCTCCAATATGTATTCAAAGCGGTCTTCTTTTTTCATCATGGTATATGTAAATATTTTTGATGTAACAATTTTTACTGCAAATTTTTCGCATTTTTGTTTATGCATGACGAAATGTATGTAAAAGTGCCTTTAAAGTGAAACATCTGTGCAGGAAATTATGTCGTTCACTGACAACTGTTCAACGAATAAACAGCACAATAATACCAACTGAAATGAAAGTAAGTAAGAACAGGATCTAACAAGTTTGGAGCTACAGGGGGCAAGTATGAGTATGTGATTTTATAATAATGCAGTACATTTTGCTTTATTTATCAAGACAACAGCCAAGTTTTGAGTTTGGGCTTTAATTAGCTGGGAATGCAAACAGATCAAGAAGGCTTCTTGCTGAAATATGAAAACCAGAAATTTGAAATAAAGACTGTAAACTTGAATGAGGATGTATATTAAACTGGATATTAATATTGTGTATTAAAGTAACTCATCTTCCTCACCAAGTCAGATACTCATTGATCTTAGCTGAGCTTTAAACAATGTTAGGACTTTTAATCTTAAAAGCTCTTGCTATGGTGGATGAGAAAAGATAGTTGATACAGAGATTTTACAGTTTGATTCAGAAATTCAACATTACGCATTTGGCTTATATCTAATTTCTCAAATGAGGAAGAGGCAATCTATCAACAAAAATCAAATCACAAAAATGACCAATATTAAAATTGCTTGACTCTCTGTGTTGTGTCTATTTACACTTCAGAGTTCAGCAGCAGACAGAGCTGCACATCTGAGCCCCTCACTGAGAGACGAATCCCCCCTGGGTGAACCTGCCTGCTGGTTTTCATGTCAGAACAGGTTTTTAGGTGGTGGAGGGAGGTGAGAGGGAGGTGAGAGGGAGGAAAGGAAGGAGAGAGAGAGTAAATATGTGGAGCTGAATGTGGAAAACAGCAGAGCTAAGGCTTAGGCAACACAAACCTGAGTGTGTCAAAATATTGCTACAGTAGTGGGAGACACCAGGGGATACTTACAGTAACAGAATAATCCAGGAGCCATGCTGTTGTCTGAGACTGTTATCATGTCCTGTCTGATAAACTTACTCTCTTAACAATGATGCCAAGTCCTTATTTTTTTTAATTTTGGAGCTAGGATAGTCATCTTGACCTAAATGTGCCCTTCAGTTTTGAGATGCTTCTCAAGATACTCCTCAAGAGAGTTTTAGAGTAGAGATAACTGCTATTTAAAAAAGACTAATGTGTTGCAAAAACCTTCATTTTCAACATTCAGAAAAGGTATCTATTTTATCATACTATTACATACTATTTTACTCCAGTAATTTATTATTAGACTTTCAGAAAATTGGGGAACTAACAGGAGACAGAATGAAATAATGGTATGATGAAAAACAGTCAAAATTGAAGCAGCAGAGACAGATATCCTAACTTTTAGTCCCTTGTATGGGTCAGGCTTCAAAAATGATGATACACAAAGAATCTTTTCGTTAGACCTATTATGCTCTGTAAATGCCTGCATCTTTCAAACTCTATCCCCGCAGTTTGCAACTCAGGCCTTCTGTTATAAATGTGTAGATTTCAATCCCAAGCTAAGATAACCCTGATGACATCATCAAATATGACACGTGTCTGATAGACTGACCTTGATGTGTAAAATTGGTGGAGTGGCCCCTTAAAGGAGTAATCCACTGATTTAACATTGCACTCCTATAACATTGTCGGACTCACAATGGACAGACAAAAGATCAAAATCGATGCAGCAACCAGAGATAATGTCTTTTTTATTCCACTCATTCTGTCAAAACCTGGTTCCTACATTTTTCTCAATGCAACTCTACCGCCAACAGTTCTGTCCAAGATTCTAGTGTGTTATACTGGTAGCAGCTAATGTAGCCTGGAGCCTCTAGCCTCAAGCAGAGATGAGGGGTGGGCTGCAGAGGTCTGGTAAGCTCACTTCTTTCTAAATCTACATCCCCAGATTCAAACTTTTAGTCTTCAGACACCATGCACTTTAAAGGCCTCAGCCAAAATTGCACTCCATCTCCTCACCGGCCATGTGCACAAGTAACGCTCTCGTCCTTTGCGCGAGTTGCAATCGCTTCCTGAGGCTGTAAAGGGCTATGGACAAATCTACAGTATCACACAGTATCACACAGGTAGGTGTAGCAGGATCTCTTTCTTATAACTTTCACAATGGCTGTATGTCACCATTGTACAGCACACTTTTTGTTGTTTTCTTCTACCTGCTTCCTCGTACTTCTCGTTTTTAAAAATACGTTGGCAATGTTGTTTCTAGTGTGTATTATGAAGGAGGAGGAGGATCAGGTGACTGGCTGGAGGGTACCACAGACTGTGAATCACTAACAATTCAGTATACTCCTATCAGCTTGATGATTCAGTACTACAGATTCCACTCAGTGTTCATTCATGTACTGGCACACCTCTAAAGCCAGCTTGCAATAAGTACTCAAGAACAGTAAGGTGCAGCAGCAGTACTCACCAACAGGTGAGGGTGTGCTGCCGCTGCTGGATGGCTGCTGGATTTGCAGTCTCTGCGGTGATGGTGGCGGCAGCTGTGGCAGGGAGCTGATGATCGACGGGAACAGGAAAGGATACACCCCAGGTGTGTAGCGCCTCATCTGGACCAGTGGAGGACTGCTGCGGGGCTGGGCGCGGCTGGCGGTCTTCATCACGGAGATGGGCGAAGGGTGCGCTGAGCACTGAGTGAGCTAAGGCTTGGCGAAGCTGGGAGGCCATCGGGTGAACCCTGGCTGCAGTTAGTGTGTCTGGAGCAGGTGTGGTACCACCTCAGCACTCCAGAGATGCATGGTGGTGGAGTTTAGTGTCACCCTGGTCGATTCAGAGGTTTGTTCCACTAACACTGTAACACAGACAAACATTAAGTATGAATGATTTACATCTCTTCCAACAGTAGACTGTACATACTCCTGAATAGAAATACAATCCTAACTATCATGAGAAACCCATGGGAATTAACTGGGTATAACAAGGTATAGCGCTGTAAGTTTGTATTTGTCTGTTGCTCTTTTCCTGTTTCTAAGTTTTCCCTCGCTGTCTTTAACAGGTACACTCAGGGGATTCCTCGCACATGGCGATTCCAGCCTCAACCTTCAACCTCTCATTGGCTTGTTTGAAATATGTCTGTTCAGTCACTGTCCTTGTATCACCATCCCACCATTTTGTTGTCTTTAAATTGCTCTCATTGCCCTTTGGCTAGGAGATGTGTAATACCCTCAAAATCGCTGGTGGCATGGCTCTAGGAATGGCAGTGTTAGTTGGTCGGTCGGTTGGTTGGCCCACCACTTTGGTCCCGACTCAAATATCTAAAAAAACATTCGATAGATTGCCATGAAATTTTGTACAGACATTCATGGCCCCCGGAGGATGAGGCCTAATGCCTTTGGTGACCCTCTGACCTTTCTGTTAGAATCACAAGCAGGTCAAAATGTCTGCTTGATGGATTGGCACAAAGAAATTGTTTCTGCCTGGACACTTGATGGAACTTGATGGCCATCGTTAACAATATAGAATAGTGGAAGCCGTTGGCAGAAATGTGTATCGTGTTACCCGCATGCACGTGCACAAGACAAACAAAACAGGGACCCACTCATGATAAAACTCCATAGCACTACTTGAGGTCAAAACCTCAACAGGGTACCTTAAAAGTTAGGGAACAATTGTAGTTAATTGTGGTCCACCAACCCATCTTTCACATCCTTACTTTTCACCTCATAACACAGACAAGCTACTACCAACCTATGATAATGGCGGCCACGGTAGCGATTGTTATGGTGAACTGCACACTAAAAGTAAGCACGTTAATTTTTATTCATTTTTTTAATCAAATTGAATTGAAGTCAAGTGAGCAAACAAGCCGGCAGATATTTTAGCGGGTGACAATCGCAGTCAAATGTTGGCAATGCCCCGCCCGGTTACAATTCGCCATTAAATCAAAGAACAAGAACAAGAAGAAGAAGCGGTCAAATGTTGCGATCATCATTTCCAGTAAGTGCATTGAGAATTGAGACACAGCATAGGAGTTCGACTGGAAGAAATAGATTGGAAATTTTTTTTTTTTTTTAACACATCAGCAAAGTATTCAGAACCTCTAATCTGATAGTTTAACTCGAACCAACAAAAAGGTCTTTTAAGTTATCAATCACTGACTTATTGGAACTACACTGGTTTGGAAGAATAGTGGTAGACATTATTAGACATAGGCAACCTCAACTCATCGTTCAACCCAAAATAGTAATAAAGTAGTTTATAAGGAAAAACTACTTGTAATAGTTCATTCCTTTTTTCATGAGAATAAAGTTTCATTGATTTTTTTAATGTTTTTACTTTCTATTAACTGACATCAGGCCACAATTTAGTGGCATTGCGGAATCTTAGCTCCATTTATACAGCTTAGCTTCGTTAAGCTTGCATTAATTTATGAAGGTCACAATATGGCCTCCCTTTAAAGATAATTTCAAAGAGAATTTGTTAAGATATGTGGCTTTACATTTGAATGATCAATTTCCTTCAAGCACTTTTTGACTACCTGGTTAGTTGAAAACAGTGTGACAACCAGTGTTTGACCTTGCTGCAAAGACTGACTACTTGTTGATAGAGCAGAAGCCTTCTACTCTGTACAGTAACGCCACAAGCTTAGTTCAGAAGCTGAAACTGATAATTCCCAGGTTTCAAGGATTTCCCAAGATATTGCCATCAGAGAATTTGTCCTTATAAATCAGCTGCAGTTCCACCCCAAATCTCCTCAAACCAAGGTAGCTGCCGTCTGACTCAGGGTGCCGATGAAGACAAGTGGGGTGGTGCTGAGGTGTGATCAGTGCTCACTGCTGAAATCTGTGTAACAGAGTTATAAACTACTACGGTATAATGGTGCTCATAACGCTCTAATCTGCAGTCAGGGGGCCATTAAAGTGATCTGTAACCACACTTTCTAATTAACGACCACCAGATAGCATCTTGCCGCTGTGCTGCATGCCACTAAGGAGAGGTGAGAGCACAAAGAAGGATGGGGACATGGTATTAAAATATGATCTGTATCTGGGTGTCATGCTCATAGCATGGACTGTGACTGGATGGGAGGGGATCTTCTGGCCCCCTCTGAAGACTCAGATCTCTGAGTTAGACAGGTGAACATGAAGTCCATACACTGTTTTCAAACCCAGTGCATCCAAAACCACCATCACTTGTCGACAACAAGCTTGACAAGGTAAACATAAACATTAAAGCTGGGGTAGGTAGTTTTCTTTTGGCGTCATTGGGCAAAAATGCCATATTAACCGTGCAGCATATTGTAATTCAAGTGGTCTGAGAGCAGACCTCCATTTCAGCCCCCCCTCTTGCCTCTGTTTTCAGGCTTCAGAAAATCTATCCCGTGACGGTAGACTTTAGCCTATCACAGGTTATTTCAGAGAGACGTGTGTTCGTATTGGCTAAGCTACAAGAGCAGATGTGTGTACACGTCCCTTCAGACGGTGAAAACCTGATTCAGTGGAGGAAAATCCTGCTGAAAATCCTGAAACGTGTGATAAATTTCCAACACCTCCTTTGCCTACAGCGGTGTATAGTACAAAACAACACGTCCCGGCTCCACATGGAGCTTCAGGCTCATTATGTTCGATGCCATGGCGCTCGTAACGACGGGTGGCAAAGAGGCATGATGACAAACAGTAGGGAATAACTTTTGACGGGGGACAGTGGTGTGTGTGAGGTGTACTAGCCTCTCTTCCCGCTGCTGGACGGCATTGCAGCTGCCTCTGAAGCCTGGGGCGCTCTGCTCTGTGGCCACGAAGCGCTGGAGGGGCGTCTTTGAGAAAACAAGTCACGGCGGGAGGGACCGCGGTCTCGGTGAGGCTCACGCCGTGGAGAGCGAACCCTACGAGGGATACGGTTTCACTGGGGAACCGACTCCTTCAGCTGCATGTCGAAGTTGTGGGTTTGGTGGGAGGGGCTTAGCGGAGTGATACGAGGCAGCAGAGAGAGAGGCGGAAGGTTTTGCCTAGGTTGCACAGATTCTGCCTACCCCAGCTTTAAACTACTATCTACAGATATAAATATAAATATATATATAAAAAAGTATATATACATATATATATATATATATATATAGACAACAGCAACAATAACATTTGTTGACAGTAAGACAATAGTGCAATGGTGCAGAGTACAAAGGGTGCTGAAATAAATATGATTAATGTAACAGGTTGCTGTGTATACATGAGACTGGTAGATATGACAGTATATACAGTATGCACAGCGTGCATAGATTTGTGTTTGAGTGATGATATTTATATGTTTAAAAACTGCATATTTCAACAATGAGAATATATCATTTACAGGTACAGTGAATGTTTGTGTCACAGGGTTATTGCACAGGAAATAAGCCAGTTATCACAACAACACATGGTCAAGAATTGGAAAAACTATCTCTCCAATGCCTCTGCATTGTTTGATGGTGCCAATAACCCAAATGTCCCCTCTTCATATGTCTGCTAAGAGATACAGAAACTTTAATTTTGTTTAAAGGAATAGTTCAACATTTTGGGAAATGTGCTTATTAGTGTTCTTGCCAAGAGTTAGATGAGAATATCGATACCACTATAAATATGAAGCTACCGCCAGGTGAAGGTTAGCCACTGTCATGTCCCCGTTTGCTGCATTTCTTTTCAAAGGTTCATGATTATTTTTTGCAGTGTTACATGATTCTGTTTGGAACTTAAATGCCTTTCTGTAAGAAAACACACACCACCAAGTGGCGAACATTACCCCCTCTGTCCTCCTCCATTAGCAGTGGTAATAAGGTGTTAGCACCTGCCAGGTAAAGTAGAACGCAGGAAGCACATTTTAATATTTGAAGGAGCCTAATATGTGGTTGGGTTTACTTACAAAAAGGCCTATCCTTCTTGGTTAAAAATCAGTTCTCAACCAAAGTGTCATCCACCCTTGGTATGATGGATATGATGGAGCTTGATTGTATTCTGTACATACTTTTTGGATAACTGGTAGATACTATATATATTTGGCATCTTGTCCCTGAGAGACAAACTGTACTGCACACACTGAAGGAGACAGTTTTTTGTTTTGTTTTGTTGCCACAATGTACCCTTACAGTCCAACTTCAGTTGGAATATGAATATTTTTCTCACAGCTTCCTGTGTGTAAGAAGTCCTCCGGGGTTAGGGGTGGGGGTGGGGGGTTAGGGGTGGGGGTGGGGGGTTGTCTGGTGTGTCAATAACAGGTTGAAGCAGTGGGAGATAAGAGATGCTGCAGCTTCAAGTGGGAGGAGAGCTACTTCTTGTTTGGCTCCAGCAGTCTTATCTCCCCCGGGGTTCCCTGCTGTCACACACACATTACTGTAACAGTTTAATCAAGAGGGACAGCGGAAGCACACACACATTCAGCAAGTTCTGCTCCTGCTTACTGGAAACCTCAGTCTTGAAACTTTTGCTTTCAGAAAAGGCTGTACAGTTCTGTCTGTGTGGAAGAAAGGATCGGAAATGGGCGAAAAGAAGATAATCTTCCTTCCTTTCATGAGCTATTTACACCTCGCAGTAAACACAGAAAGATCATGGTACAGTCTGAAGAATCAAGGGAACAGAATCCTTAACTTCAAACATCAAATCCCCCTTCAACTCTTAATATTAGGAATAAAATGAAGTATGAACCGAAAATGTTATTGGAAAGAGCAAAACAATTGCCTTGCAAGGACATGTCGACCTAAATTAATTTTCTATTGGACACAGGTCCATTGATTGTCCAAAGCATTACGTTACTGAATGACATCACTTTGCTTTGCAGCAGAAATTAAGTCTAATTGCAGATGATCTAGACGACCGGAGCACTTTGCTTTGGCATTTGGCTTGAGACCACTGTGTACCTCGCAGTTGTGTATCTGAACATAGCCTTACAGTTCTTTCATCTCTATCCTTGGCATGAACTAATTAACAGACATGGCTCTTTGAAACTAACTCTGAAAATAACTTGCAAATGTGACAGGACTGAATGGGTCAAACTCTGATCATACAAGTCA
Organism: Macquaria australasica; assembly: GCA_005408345.1. Classification (NCBI taxonomy): domain Eukaryota; kingdom Metazoa; phylum Chordata; class Actinopteri; order Centrarchiformes; family Percichthyidae; genus Macquaria; species Macquaria australasica. The sequence continues at coordinate 117,416 of SEMN01000926.1, read as the reverse complement.
TTTCAAGGTGTTTGTGACGCTCAGAAAAATGTATTCTTCATTTTACAGCTGTTCCTTTTGTAATGATTGTGTATGGGAAAAATGCCTTTTGGGCCAGTGTTCTGCAATACCGACTGTGGTCACTATGACATCACACCCCCGTTTTATAGCATCAAATAACTAATTAAAACCAAACTTATCAGAAAAATTAACACACAATGAACAAACATCAACGTGATAAGAACTACCTAAAATGACAGAAACCATCTTTTGGAACATTTTATTTGACGTGTACTTTGATTTTTCAGTTTTGTCCCATCCGCTAACATGGAGGGGGTGGGGTTTATGACCTATACTGCAGCCAGCCACCAGGGGACGATCCAGATGTTTTGGCTTCACTTTTGGGGAGCTGTCATGTCATCTATCTTATGTCCAGTCTATGGTCAGGAGAGGCAAATCAGGCAAATGTTTGGGGCTCCCAATGGCCACTCATACTTGCACATTTTGCAATGACTAAAAAAACCTTAAACCTCCCATAAAGGCACTATACAGTGCACTACCACTGCCTCATAAAACCCCTAAGTGGGGCCCCTTCAAGGAGTGGTGAGAGGATCAGGAGACCTAACTTACTGACACTGACTCTGTAAGTTATGACGTTCGATCAAGCACAACTGACTGAATGAATTTTTTAACTGAATTGACTGACTGCTCGATGGGCTTCTTTGCCTGAGGCACCCCAGAGTCTAGGATCGCCACTGTTTCTGGGGGCCTGATGCCTCACTGCACAGGAAAACTGTGCAAAATTACAGCTAGTACAGTAGGTCAAATTCAAACCAGGAAGTCATCTGTAAACTGTGAGTTTCTTGCCTCATTGCACTTTTTTTAGCGCTGTTGCCACATTCCCAGATCTCAGCTACTGAACTGGTGAGTTCAGTGTTACTACTACTAATAGAAATGATGGCCCAAAGTAGGAAATTAAGATCCAAGTTGATGAAACAGAATTATTTTTCTGTTTTTAAATTAAGATACAATTGCATAAATTTAGCAATTTAGGGGGCTATTGGTTAATATTAAGGGGTGCATACACTTAGAAATGATTAAGGCATTTTTAAGCTTTTAGATAGACTTCTAAAAGTCTCATAAATCAAGTGTTACCTTAAACTGTTAACATTGATTAGACAGATAAAGTAAACTCCTGTAATCAGATGGAAGAAGAAAGTAAACAGACAGACAGATAGACATACAACAAATCCATGGAAAGCTTTTGTTCTGGATAAAAGCATGAATTAATAGAGACCATAAAAGGAAAGGCAATCACAGAGCAAAGTTTGTATTTTGCATCTTACGTACTTGTAGTACAGTCATGGCAATGCTGTGCAGCTCTCAGTTAATAAGTAATACTAATAATAATAATAATAATAATAATAACTTTATTTATATAGCACCCTTAAAAGAGTTTACAAAAGCAGGATACTCAGAAAACAATATAAGAACAGAGAGCCAAACAGTAAAGAATGTGAAAGCATTGGTTTGATTCTGGAGATGATTCTTATTTGATGGAAGCAGGACTGGACAACTTTTTGGATCTGTAGAGCAAAGCTTAGATCTGAATCAAATAGTTCTCCCAAATTTCTGGCAGTGGGCTTCACATTAGCAGATAATGGACCAAAGCCATTCTGAATGAGACTAATTTCTGATTTTGAGTTGTTGAGTTGAAGAAAATGTTGTGCCATCCAACAGTTGACATCATTGAGACAATCTAAAACAGCAGCTAGGCTTTTTGAGTCACTGGGTCTCAGGGGAAGGTATATATGTGTGTTGTCTGCGTAGCAATGAAAAGAGACGTTATGGAGTTGGATGATTTGACCAAGTGGAAGCATGTAGATATAGAATAAAGGTGGACCTAAAATTGAACCTTGCAGAACACCACAGGTAATGTGAGTTGTAGAAGAGTAATTACCTATGGTGACCGAGTGGGTTCTTTCTAAAAGAACATGGCATGATCTACTGTGTCAAAAGCTGCACTTAGGTCTAAAAGAATTAAAATTGTGCTCACCCCCCTATCTGTTGCTAAAAGGAGGTCATTTGTTATCTTAATGAGTGTAGTTTCTGTGCTATGTAAAAACCGGACTGAAATTTCTCAAAGATGTTATTATGACAAACCACCTTTTCTAAACTAAAAATGGAAGTTTAGAAATTGGCCTGAAATTATTAAGAACAGAAGGATCAAGGTTAGGGTTCTTTAAAAGAGGTTGGACCACAGCATGTTTAAAAATCGATGGAAAGATGCATTTTGCTAAGGAGCTATTAATAATTATTACAATAAAAGTAAACAGCCTCTCTAGCCTAAGAACATACTGTACCATTATAATGAAATAATTCCTAATCTCTGCAGAAAGTAGTGAGTGCCTTTTTGCAGAGATGAGCCAGGTCATCTGTTCCTGGTCCTTGTTTATCAGTTTGGAGTATTGCTCCCTAAATTTACTGAATTATCCAACTGGCAGACAGTCAGTGGAATTATCACAGTCCTGCTAATACCTTTAAGTAGTTGTCCAGATACCTGGCTCCAGATTTAGACTTAATAAGAACACACTGCATCTTCATAATGATACACGTAGACAACAGTGTTGCTCTAATGATTCTAAATGTTAAAGGGAATGGAGGTGGAAAGTGTACTGAAGGAGGCCTTCATACAGAGGAGGAAGAGGGATTCTTCTGGGAATACTGTGTGAGGTGTTTATACTGCAACATACCTTTCTACAGGCTGGTGTTATTCACACAGTAGTTACTGTGTCTTCTACAGATGCATCTGTAGTCTTACAACTTCTAAACAATCCCCTTTAAGAAAACTTTCTTCCTTCATTGCAGTGAGGAACAAGAGGTAATGCAGTACAAGAATAATTCATGAGGCTTAATTTAGAAATGTAGCTCCTGCTGCCGTAGCAGATAGGAGCCTGATAACAGCACAGCCACTGAGCATGAGCGGAATAAAAATAGAAGACATGAAAAACAACAAGTAGAAATTACAATTTGATGGAGCCATTCACATGTGCTACCGCAGCACACAGTGAGGAGTACTCAGTCATTTTTTAATTTTTTTTTACTCCAGCGTCAGCTTGGCTCAGACTTTCTGTGTTGCAGCAGCTGCTAAAGACTAATGTCACAGTAATACATGGAGCATAATGGTATGATCAATACGATCTTGTTTTACATGCGACACCATTTTTCCCCCCTCCCAAATGTGGATGTGCAATTACACAATTGTTTCCCATGTGAAAACCTATTTTCAGATTATCAATCACGGGTCAAATTGTCATTTTCAAAAAGGATATTACAACCAATACGTGTTGTGTATTCACATACTGTACTCAAGTCCCATGGAATAAATGCTGATTTCACCCTGACAAAAAATGTAATTAAAAGGTAAAGGTCTTCAAACTACGACAGCATGCAGCAGAAACAGAAAGTCTTGCTCAAGGAAAAGTCTCGCTCTGAAATCTCACGAGAGGTTGAGTTGAGACGACAGTGGAAATGTGAGTCAGCGTTGGCGAGAAGAGTTTAACTAAAAGGTTTGTCTCTGTAGGGATCCTTTCCACAATGTTGTCAGACACTTAGAATAACGGTCTGCCCCTGTCAGTAGCAAAAACAAGCACTTTTACTGGACAGACTTTTCATGGGCGCAACTGCCTGCAAGGATTACTTTGCAGCCATTGCAGCCCGTTTACGGATGCCAGTGGAGGTGATCTACTGGACCAATTCTAGAACTTCTTGTAAGTATTAGTCATTTAGACCCCAAAATGTATAAAAATAGGGCCCAGGTTTAAAAATACCAGAGTTTCCTTTTAATAAGCCAATTTACAATGTGTTAATTAGTGAGTTTTAGAGGTGTTGGTAGGTGCATTTCTGAACTTTGATATTGACCCTTTAATGCTGGAAGAAGAAGAACAAGTGTATTTCCCAAAATGTTGAACTATTTCCTTAAGACTCCTGTAATATTGAAGTGAATTGGACGATGGATCTTTAGACTGTACCAGTTAAGAGCCAACTGGTCCTTGGTCAGATGTTTTCCCAGGTGGTTTGGAGCTGGATGTGGAAACAGATCAAGCAATACACGCTGGCTTAAAACAAACCAATGGCTGCTCATCAGCAAACGCTGAGCTGAGTCCTATTTCCTCAGGCTCTGTTCAGGCTCCAGTCCAGTTGCTGTAGGGTTTTTCTCCTTTTTTTTTTTTTTTAAATGGAAGCCGTCCACCTAAGGCCCACCTCTTTTTTTAAGGCCAGGTAAAAAAAAAATCACATATCAGCCTTAAAACATGCTCTACTGTACAACTGTATCTGTACAGTACATTCTGTGTTTATCTCTGTTCCTGTGTGTTTGTCTCTCATCTGCTTCCTCTTTTATCTCTCTTCCTGCTCAGTTTAGCAGCTCTCGGCTCCATGTAATAGATGGAGGCTCCCCCGATGCCGACCCCTGGCATCTGGATCACAGCCATAATGACAGGGCCAAGCGGTGCTAACATGCCTCCGAGAAAGGTCAATAGACCTGAATGGCAATACAGATATCGACAGTGTCATCCATCAGAGGTTGGAGGGGCTCGACAACGGTATGACAACAATTGATCGTACATTAGTCACCCTGGGATCAATTGCAAAATCATTTCTGCATCATTTGCAGGTACAGGGAAATCAAAGTGAGCAGCCTCTGCACCCTTAAGGGACAAGATATATGACAGGCTTTCACCTAATCAGACAAACTGCACAAACACATTACCTTCATTATACATACAGGAGCTATGGAGGGGTTTTTTTCTCTTTCTCGATGTGCATTATTCATTATGCTACATAAAGGGAACTTCTTCAGTGTGGTAGACATGCAGGGGAGCTGGGTGTTTCATGTGGAGCATGGAGCTGGGAGCCTTGGGACCCATTCTGAGTATCAGGTGTTATGAAGACACTACAGCACAACTCGTTTCATTAATTCACACACACATGGTCACACACAGGCCCAAGTACAAAGATGTGCACACATGAAACAGTTCACACACACATGCCCACACTGCAGAAAAGGAATGCTGTACACACTCATTATCTCGTACTGTACTATAAGTCTTTCTTTAGAAAAATCCTTTTACATACAGGACTTGCAGTTTGTAGGATTGTTTGGAAGAAACAAAAGGTAAACCAGCTGGTACAGTGTTCTACAATTGCCACATAGGGGGAAAAGAGAAAATTCAGCAGTAACAAAAAATGATGTAGTTAATGGGCAAGAAACAAAATCTGTGGTATGGCCCTTTAAATGCTGAAGAGGGATGTGTTTTGAAGTTAGCTCACATCCACAAATACAGAGACCTGCACATGTCTGACAGGCTCAGAGAGGTGTCCAAACTGAGACGGTTCCTTTGGGTGTTATTATATCCACACTGAGGCACACTGGGAAAATGTCTGAAAGCTGCTCCTAATCATGCTAAGTGTGACTAACCAACCCTGGCCACTACCTCCTCAGGACGCACACGTACAGACGTATGGCTGTGATTATACCTTCTGAAGGATATACTGTACCGTTACAAGCAGCCAGTTAGTCCTCTGTCGCTGGTGTGATGTGTGGACCTATCTACTCATGTACAGTATGTATGCTGCAAAGGACATGGTTTCTGTGACTGTTGTAAACAGCATTAAGAAGAAGTACAAGAAGATTGGAGGCAAGAGAAGTTCTAGGACACACTAGGACAATGCATTCAGTATAGTGTTGTGTCATTTAATGTGCTATATGCAGAGACAAAAACAATCTTAACTCAAGGTCCACTTACTAGTTTCTCTGAAAAGGCCTTCTTACACTTCAGTTAACACTGTTCATAAGTATAAAATCCAAGCCTTTAAAGTGTCCACTAAGTGTCCCACTATTGACATGATCTTCTACAAAATAGCCTAACGTGAAGTTCTTTAAAATGAAGAAATTATAACAGCCAGAACGGTTTGCATTACAGCTGGTGGTGATCTCAAATGGCTGAAGTTCAGAAAGACAGATTCATTTAATTATGTTCCCAAGCCCATCCAAGAGCCCACGAGGCACAGCCTCAAACATCACAAAATGATGCTTGTTGACTGTAATTCAACTGTGACCTGTTTTTTTTATCAAAAGAGTTGTGGTAGGATAGCCTGCCACAGGAGACATAATAGACCACACATAACCAGCGAAAAGAAAATTTCTCATACTGAGAATGAAAAGTGCTACCTAGCCAGTTAGCTTGCTAGCTACTTGTGTTGTATGTACAATATTCACTTTTGGACAAATTCTGTTTTGTTAGTGAGAGTCTTGTCCTTTCAGCTGCCTTGTACATTTCATTAGGAAACATCAGTATAGGCGCTGCCATTCTTTTTGAATAGTTCATACACTAAAGGTGTGTTCAGACCAAACAAAGATTTTGGTCGAATTATTAACAAATTTTACCGGTGGACTGTTTTTGCCATCTGTGTTTATTTGCCCCCAACAGCCAATGTACCGACTGTATAGACACTAGCTGGAGCTAGCCAGAAAAGTACACACTGACGAGGAGCTTTCTAGTTTCTCTAATTTTTCCTCTGTATGTGTGTAAAGGGTGCATGAAGTTTTTACCCATATAGAAACATTTTCACTGCAATGAAGTTGCCGTTTTAACTACATATTGAAATACTTAAAGTGCTTGTAAAGTATCCATGAGCCTCACAATTGCGTACTACAAGCCTACTACTGCAAGGCAACCAATGTGTGCTGCACTTACTCTTCCAACAATTCAAATCCTCCAAACTAAACGACAAAAGAGATTGTTCGTCATTGCCCTAAAGATGACCCATATATGTCTTTGTGGTGGCCTAGGGATTAAGGTACCGACCATGAACCAGTTGCCTTCTGACTGGAGACCTTTCTTGCATGTCATGCCCCATCTCTCTCCCCCCATTTCCTGTCATGTCTATACTGTCAGCTATCTGATAAAGACATAAAATGCCCAAAACATAATAATAAAAAGACCCGCGTAAGCATTTTGTGATCTGTCGCCACTGTGTTTGCCAGTGCCTTTCAAAAGTATTACAAATGAGCAACAATTCTGAGCAAACTAGATGATGTCCAACCATTTCTTTGAACCTTTGCCAATATAGTGAATTCACAAAAAAATTGTATTGATGTACTGAAGTGAAGTTGAAATACAAATTGAAATACTTAATATGCTTGTAAAGCACTCATGAGCCTCACAATTGCTTATGAGCACCTAACAGAAAGACTAAAATATGTATGGTACAGTAACACATAAGTTCACGTTTTAAAGATTTTAATGAATATAATATTGAGTCAGGTCTACTGTGCCAGACATGCCGTGCTTTATGCATGTAGTACACAGTGTATACACCAATCAGCCTGCTGAAAGAGGCCACTGCCATTAGGGAATACCGTTTTCAATGAAGGGGTGTACTTGGTCTGCAACAATGTTTAGGTAGGTGGTACGTGTCAAAGTAACATCCACATGAATGGCAGGACCCAAGGTTTCCCAGCAGAACATTGCCCAAAGCATCACACTGCCTCCGCCAGCTTGCCTTCTTCCCATAGTGCATCCTGGTGCCATGTCTTCTCCGGGTAAGCGACACACACGCACCCGGCCATCCACATGATGTAAAAGAAAACGTGATTCATCAGACCAGACCACCTTCTTCCATTGCTCTGTGGTCCAGTTCTGCTCACATACCCATTGTAGGCACTTTTGGCGGTGGACAGGGGTCAGCATGGGCATATGCAGCCCCATACACAACAAACTGTGATGCACTGTGTGTTCTGAAACCTTTCTATCAGAACCAGCATTAACTTTTTCAGCAATTTGAGCTACAGTAGCTCTTCTGTTGGATCGAACCACACGCGCATCACTGAGCCTTGGCCGCCCATGACCCTGTCGCCGGTTCACCGGTTTTCCTTCCTTGGACCACTTTTGGTAGGTACTGACCACTGCAGATCAGGATCATAACACAAGTTGCTCACATCCTTACACTTGTCCATTTTTCCTGCTTCCACTACTACTTCGAGGACAAAATGTTCACTTGCTGCCTAATATATCCCACCCACTGACAGGTGCCATTGTAACGAGATAATCAATGTTCTTCACTTCACCTGTCAGTGGTCATAATGTTATGGCTGATCGGTGTATGTACCCTACAGTATACACTACATTATGTACTAAGTTTAAATCAGAAGAAAAAAGAGCTCAGGCCAATCTTAAACTGCTTCAATGCACAAAATGTGGATTACAGCTTTTAGCAATCCCCTTCCATACGGCCTGTCAGCCTTATCTCGGCTTTGCCACAGAATGGAAGCAGCAGTCAAGAAGATACACTAACTGCTAATCATGACATATTCTCCAGCTTTAGCTCAAACCAAAACATGCTTAATGTAATATGTGATTGTATCATCAGCGTAACTCGAAAAATATGCTCTCTTTCTTCAGCGACAAGCAGCTGACAGACAAACAGTGATTCCATCAGGACTCTGACGTCTAATATGCTGAGCATTATATTTCTCATGTCATCAGGACCAAAAGACGAGGTCATTACATAATGGTGTAATTAGTGGGGTTTGGTATAAAAACAGGCTTAGGAAAGCACAGTGCCTGATAAGATGCCAATAAAGAGGGGAGGCGCAGCATGTTAACACCAGCATTGAGGCCCTTTTAGATTTGAAGAGAAACACTTAAAGACCAGTCATCACAGCTACATCCTCTGCTGTTTTCATAAACTTGCAGCCGTCCCCTCGCTGAGCCTGGAGCCAAGCCAGGCACAATATTGTTTCATTTCTCACAGAGGCTCCAGAGGAAAGAGGCCTTTTCTCCTCCTGCCTTACATTCAGATCTACAAACTCAGCTCTTTATCACAGCTTTATGCACTTGCAAGCAGACCTAACAGCAGAAAACTTATTTCAGGTCCATGTTGGGCTTTGCAAACCTGTTTTCCTGTCATCACTGAGTACATATGCTCAAGTTAGGAGTGCCACGTTTACAACCCGAGGCAGTCAACCAGCTCAGCCCATCACCTTGTTTGTACGAGCGGTGCTGGCAACAGTCGCCAGGCTCTGTCTTTTGTTTCCTGTTCCCCCTCAGCATCCTGTTATCTGCTTTGCATGGAATAGCCTTGTCCTCAATAGCGCTGTTGTCCTGATTAAGCTCTAACCGTCCAATTAGCTCTGCCTGCTCATGGGCTCCAGTGAAACGTTCTGAGAAACAGTTTCGGTAACACTTTACTTGAGGAGCATGGTTAAGCATTACAAGAAGGTTACGGATCCAGCTGAAACACTGATAAAGCATTCTGTCCTCTAGACCCTAAAAGAATCTCTGACTATGACATACCCAGGACACTCCCCCCCAAAAACATGTGAGACAACATCACTTTTACCACGACATATAAATACAGCAGTCAAATGTCAGCAGTGCTGAGCATGAAAGATTGCAAGCATGCAGCTGAGAGTAGCTGTAGTAGAAATACTACCTCTACTACTTGCGATCTAGTAGTTTACAGTGCTGATCAGTGACTACATCCTACTAAGCTATGTACATGGCTAATGAAAATGAATATTCTACTAATATTCCCGTTTACACGCAGCCTTGTTCGACCGCGCAAACAGCCTCCCTCTTTCATCCGTATTCGAACTACCTTCTTGAAAAGGTCGACGTTGCGATATTTGCACGTCTCCAAAAACCTGTTGATATCCAAGTCTTTCATCATGTTTAAAAGTAGGTGTGTTTCTCCTTCCCACCAGAAATGTGGGCTTTTCTTTTGTGCATCTCAGCCTTGCAAACTGTTGGCTGGTTTGTTTCCAACACACAGAGCTGACGTAAACAGGCAAGAGGCCGTGTGTTGCAAACTGAGACAAAAATCTTATATTCTGAATAAGGCCTAATTCAGAATATCCGAACGGAATATGCTGTATCAAATTCATGATATTGTCATATTTGGAGTAATAGTGGAAAATCAGTGTGCATGTAAACGTAGTGACTGCCATGGTACATATAGTGTTTGTGGCAAATGTTGTTTTGTCACTCTCCACTCTGCTATGTCTGCTGAAGCCTCACTTAGCTTATGTTAAGCTAGCAGTTCCAACAGCTCTGAAGCACTGTCTTGGCTGTCAGTGAAGGTCATTGAAGTCCAATGAATTCAGAAATGGCTGGTACGAGTGAAACGTGAGCTGTTACCAGTATTAGACGCTAAAATGAGAGATACATATGTAACTACGGTTCTATTAATTCTAGGTGACTGTCAAATGTTATATCTAGGCATTAAAACGTCTGAAAAGGTCTGAAATGCGGTAGTTAGACGGGGGAGAGATAGAGGCACACTGGAGAATTGATCTGAGAGAGTGAGAGGGATAAGATAAGATAAGCCTTTATTGTCCCACAGCGGGGAAATTTTTAGCGTTACAGCAGCCAGCAAAAGTGTCATATATAGAAATACAATAAAAAATAAATAGAAAAATAGTCCTATACACAGTATAGACAGAAATAAATAATAGAGTGACTGAGTGCAGTTGTAAGTATGAACAAATAGATAAGATAAAAATATTGCACATATATAATATACATGTACATGAAAATATTTCACAGCAACATATGAAGTAGATAACATCATGAATACAATATATGTATGAAGATAATGCACAGCAGCAGGTGAAGTATAGATTACTGGGAGTTGTACTGATTATAGAGTCTGACAGCAGCAGGCAGGAAGGACCTACGGTACCTCTCCTTCAGACACCGCGGGTGGAGCAGCCGATCGCTGAAGGAGCTGCCCAGTTCTGATAGAGTGACATGTAGGGGGTGGGAAGTGTTCTCCAGTAGTGATGATAGCTTGGCCACCATTCTCCTGCCTCCCACCACCTCCACTGGGTCCAGAGGGCATCCAAGGACAGAGCTGGCCTTCTTTACCAGTCTGTCCAGTTTCTTTCTATCCCTAGAAGAGATGCCACTGGCCGAACAGGTCACCCCATACAAGACGGCTGATGCCACCACAGAGTCATAGAAAGTCCTCAGGAGTCTCCTGAGCAAAAAGAGATGGCTCTGGCCCTTCTTAAACAGAGCATCAGCGGTTGCAGGGTACCACGCAGAATGCATTTTGTGTGTATTCAAGCTAAAACGGGGGGTTAAGACTCCTTGGCAGCGTCTCGACTTATTGGCATACAGCACTGCCCTACTTCCAAACAGCAATGCACATCAACTCTTCAGAAAATAATTAGTTTTATCACATTGGCTCCCAAGATCAGCACATCCTGGCTACTATTCCTTGACTACTACCTGCCTACTTCCACAAGGCAACCAATGTGTGTTGCACTTACAGTACTCTTCCAATAATTCAAGTCCTCCAAACTAAACAATAAAAGAGATTGTTTGTCATTGCCCCCAAAAATGACCCATATGTGTCGTTGTGGTGGCCTAGGGATTAAGGCGCCGACCATTAACCAGTTCACTTCTGACTGGGGACCTTTCAATACCTGCCATATCTTTGGTCAAAGGGCAACTCCACCAATTTTATACAGTAAAACACAAGTCTGTTGCCAGGTGTTGGAGCACTCCTGCATATGTGAAATAAAGTTGTATAAGGCCTTTTGATGTCTCCAGAGGGAGCTGTGTGAAGTCTGATAAATGTCCTCAAGTGATGTCACTTGAGTCACTGTCGGTTGGGGCTGAAGACTATAAATTTGAAACTGAAAAAAATCTAGGGGTGTGGAGTTAGAAGACGTGAGCTCACCAGACCTCTGTAGCCCACTGCTCATCTCTGCTTGAGGTTGGTGGCTTGAAGCTATATTAGCCACTACTAGCATAACACAACCGAATTGCTGACCGAATTGAGGACAGTTATTTAAATAGCCACAAGAGGTTGCATGTTAGGAAAACTCAAACATAGGTTGTTTTTAGTGTTTAAACTGGCAACCAATGCTGTATTTTTCTGATGGGGATAATCTCAACACAAGTACTGTACAATATAATGGTGAAATTATTGGTTCCATCTTCTCTAATGTGAGGATTTGCTGCTTTCCTCTCTTTTATATCATTGTAAATTTGATGTTTGGCTTTGGACTGCAAGTTGGGCAAAGAAATAATTCGAAGACACCTTGGGCTCTAAAAAGTGTGTGATGGCAATTTTTCACTATTTTCTGACATTTTATAGACTAAACAATGAATTTATTAATAAAAAAAAGTTATTGGCAAATTAATCAACAATGCAACAAAACACTCACTTTGTGAGTTTCTGAAGAAGCCCATATGATCACTTTTAACAAAATGTTTTGACAATTATACCACACGGCGTGAATGCAGGATTATTTCATATACCACAGACAGTATGGGTGAACTTTCATGCAGTGAAGATTTAGTAAACTGCTAATACACTTGCAAGCTGTAAACTCAGAACGTCAGCAAGTTTATTTGTCGAGTGAGTGAAAGGCTTTCCATTTATTCAAACACTCACAACACACTGACAAGGCTATACCACCTCTGTACGAGATGTTCTGTACATCTTCATAGTCATAGAGAGCAATTTTTACTTGCACTTGAGTATTTCCTATTCATGTCTCATCACTTTATAAACTAAGGTCAACACATCTAGGGGCCCTTTTCAAATTGACCATAGCTCTGCTGACAAATCATTACGCTGAATAGGAAACATTTTGCAAAAAACAATATAATGTGCAAAAACAAATATATGTTTGAACCTATAGAAGGTTATTGGCTCATAGTATAAAGATTGGCGATCAGTCTGTGCCATAGGTTCCAGAGCAATAGCAAACAGAAAAGGGACTAAAGGGTAACACTCTTTGACCTCTTGCAAGTTTAAACCGAGGAGAACAAGTGCAAGTCAGAACTGAAGCAGTGGGTGGTCTAAAAGACAATAATAATGATAATAATAATAATACCCAAGTTGGTAGCACTTTACATTACAGCTCTGTAATAACATGGTAATAGTGTGACAATAAAGAGGTAATAATTGAAAAATCTAATATTACCATGAAATAAAATAGAAACAGGTAGTTTGCAGGTGGTTTGCATGGTTATTACACAGAAACTACCACAAGAGTTTCCAGGTAACAAGTCACAGCATTAAACATACCATTTGCACAGTATTACCTTGAAACAAAAAGGAAGGTTTGGAACATAAAGGAGGATGATTTTAGGCATTATAATATGGTTATTACCAATTTTGACTTCCAAGATGATAGTAGCCTATAATATTGTGAAGTCATCAACCTATATTACCTCATTATTATCAGGTTATAACCCCATTAATGTCATCATATTACCATTTCTTAAACCAAATATTGCATGATATAACTATTTTATTGTTGGTTACCATATTGTCCAAAATATTACTATACTCTTACTAAATAGTTTTGCCTCATTGCTATCTTTAAATGTGTTTCCCTATTATTACCCTTTGTTATTGGCCGCTTTGGCCAATTACCTGGTTATTACTTTGGTAATTACATGGTATTACCTAATTATTACCTCTTTGTTAAACTATTACCCCACTATTATCATGTTATTACAGAGCTGTAATGTAAAGTACTACCATAAAAAAAATTGTGATGCAAATTTCTCTGTAACTGTACTACTGCAATTAAATGTGTTTAAAAAAATGTTTTATATAGAACTTCTCGAAACCAACCTTAAAACGTGCTTTACACTGAACAAAAAAATCAATAAAAGCAAAGTTAAAGGTATAAAATCTTAATCATATAACAGTAACAAATCCATGAAAGCCCATGTGATCTATAACTGACCATATATACTGCCACTTAACCCATACTTTACTAGGTATGCAAATATCTACTCATCTCATCTGAAACTAAGCATGATTTTATGAAGCCAGTTTGATGTGCATATATTTGTTATATATGACAATATAAGTAGCTATAAGTGTCTCAGATCAAGGACTTCAGCATTTGATGTTGTAATGAAGGTCATCTTCATTACTAGTATTGGTAGCACAATGTGTATAGTTCTGGGTAAAAGAAATAAATACACAACACACACCTGAATGATTTAAGGCTTTTATTGAAATTGTGATGTGTGTTGCAGATAGTGTAGTTGCCTCGCAGCTGGACATGATTGAAGGCCGGCCCTGGGAAGACAAGCATACATTTAGTGTGGCTAGTAATAATCTGTTTATGGGGTAGTGCATTGGCCAAATCTATGGATTAAATTTACTGTTCACTGCTTAAGTGTGCAGTGGTATAATGTGCATTGTTGTGTTTGGGTCACTCACCTCTGTTGTGTCTCCTCTTCAGGGTGTTTGGGTAAAAGAGACCCCGGGGTATCTGAGCACCAATTTGAAGGTTCCGGGAGATACCACGTGGTAATTAGTGTAGGGGTGTGGAGGTACTTTAATCTGCTGTTTCAGTTTCTGTGGTGGTATTGTAATGAGTAATATGCAGGAAGATGATATACACTATCTAACAGTAGTGTGGTGTACATGTGTTTTAATGTATTGGTTGTGTTTTTGTATTTTTGATGTCCGGGGAGGGATTGGGGTCCCTATACTGTGGTAGTGGTCGAGGTGCTGCCAGCGGCAGGCTATATAAGGCTGCTGGCAGGACCACCTGCATCCTGTGGTCCACAGTATTTTTATGTGAAGATGTCTGTTCGTGTGATGTATTTATTGGGGGTGAAATAAACACCTTGTTGGTATGCACCTCACCTCGGCCTCAAGTCTCCTACTGTTTAAGTCCAGCCACTACATGGCCATCTTAACAGATGTGTGCATTTAAAAGAGATGGTCTATAGCTTGCAGAAATTAATGGATCTTTATCTTTCCTTAACAATAAAGAAAGTACGATAGTATTTGAGTTGAAATAGAAATGCCTTTTGAATGGCAGAGTTGGCCATGGCTAACATTTGTGGCCGTAGAAGGACCAAAGGGATACATAGAAATCAAATATATTCCTATTGTCAAATGATTTGAAGAAGGTTAACAGGTACATTTCTATATTAATAACATAAACTTAACAGTGATACTTAAAAAATTTAATGATTCTCATTCTTTTTCTCCATTTTTTTATCTCACATAAACACAAACAGATCCTTCTTTTCTGTTCTGGCCATCCCCTGCAGGACACACATAAACAGAAATACACAAACATATTTGTTTGTGCTTGTTTATTTCATGTTTGTGTTCATTTTCCTTATGGATTATTCGTTTGGATGATATGTGTCTGAGTGTGAGGCTCTTTTGTTTGCTCTTAACGCAGACATTCACCACTGTCGCCGTGGCTGGTTGACAGTAGCCAGGTTCCTATTCTAGTATTTTTATGCAAATGATGCTGACTTGAATAAGAGATGCAGAATGAAAACTGCATATTTAAATTAAAATTTAGGGGAAAATGTTCAAGTTTCTACAGTTGCTTGAGGCCAAAAACATTTATAATGCTAAATTGCAATAGAGAAGCATTTGTCAAGACATGCAGAATGTTTGGCATGTTCAGTCTGATGAATAGTTTAACGGCTGTTTACGACAGCGAAAAAGTGAGTTTGGACACTTTGCAAAAACCCCTCTAATGTTAGTATTTATAAGTGGATGGTGGTGAAATATGGCTGTAAAAACATTGACTGCCTCTTGACATGAATGTGTTTTTGACAGTCAGGGAGCTAGTTTAGATTCCTCAACTCAGTCACATCATTTTTTGTGACATGATGCTCATTACGGAGCTTAGACGCTCAGACATCAGGCGGCGGGAAAATAAGGGAAGAAGCCAAGCAAACTATGTTGCCTTCAAAGTCACTGAAAATCATGGTCACAGAGTGGCAGTGAAACAAGCACAGTGTTTTGTGATAAGCTGCATGCAGCTGGGTATTAAATAGCCTCACTCAGGATTAGAGGCTGGGTGTGGTAAATCTGTGCTTTACTAACTAAGCTCAACTCCAAATGATGCAGCAGTCAGACTCCAAGGGCCTTCACCACCAGACCCCACAGCTGCACATGTGATGTGTACTGTAAGAAATGATTTTAGAGTGACTTTCACTTGCACCTCATCACAGCTGAAGTCATTTTTGGGTGTATGACATTAAAGCTATCGTTCAATATACAGGACAGTATACTGCTGCCACAGGAGCATTGTAAATAGATCGCTGCAAGTGTAGATGAAACGTCAGGGGATCAACTAATTCTTTATGATTCATCCTGAGGGGACCATGAATGTCTGCACCAAATTTCATGGAAATCCATCCAATATTTCTTGAGACTCAGACTTCAGATTTCCTCACTCTGAACTAAAAATGTCAACTTTATGATGGCGCAGGAGGAAAAGTCAAGGAATCACAAAAGTCACCAGTATTCATCCTCTGGGGAGCATGAATGTCTATACCAAAGTTTATGATGATCCATCCAGTTGTTGAGATGTTTCAGTCTGGAAAGTGGTGGATCAACTGACCGACATTAGCATCCCTGGAGCCCCCGCACTAGCGTGGCTAAAAAATACAATTATTGAAACTTTTCTTCACTACTTATCTTTTTTGTTATTTGGCATTTAACCTTTATTGGATAATGAAAGCTGAGATATAGACAAGAATGGTAGAAGGAGAGAGAAAGAGAGACAATTGTTGCAGTGTTAATATAGTTTTCACTTATTTGTATTTTTTTAACTGCAAGTCGACTTTTTTCTATTTTATTTTTAGTTATTTTTTACTTATCTGTATACACATTTCTAACAGCAAAATCACAATTCTTCTGTATGTACATGTTTTTATTTCTCACTTGCTTTGGCAATGTAAATGTCTGTTTCCCATGCCAATAAAGCCCCTTTGAATTGAATTGAACGAAATCCATAAAGTATAAAAGAAAAACACACAACGTGTCTAAAGGACACCCATGTAAGTTCACTTACATGCAGCCTGGAGAAGCATATTTCCAGCTTATGGATCATACGTCAAAATAATGGCCTGACAAGGCTCCTGAAAAGGCCAGGCCTGGTTGCATCCAGCATATACAGACCACACTATTACAATTACAACTACTCAACAAATGTTAATTCTAATATGATTAAAACAATAACACCAGCAGGACCCCATTAAATATCATACTGCATGTTACTGCCCCTATGTCTAAAGTGCAGCCCAGGGCAGTCAGAACATGGATTCACCTCAAATAACTAGTATTAAGTGATAGGTGACCTCTATTAACCTCTACACTGTAACATTACTAATACATGCTGCATCAGCAGAACTTGTCTCCTATCTGGCAAAGCTTTTTGTTTCTCTGTTCCTCTTAACCTACTGTAGGATGGCCTGTGATTGACATAAATCACAGTCACATTTTCAAGATTTTGCTCTTACAGTATGTGTTTTGTTTTCTTCAGCACAAATAATGCATTTCCAATCAGCCCTGTTTCCACTTGAGCAGGCTACAAAACTACACTTAAAACTACATTCATGCTCAGGTGAAAAAGGTTTACAGACAAACACCAAAAGCCCTGACTTGGGAGGATGATGGAGTGGAGAAGAGTTGATGTGTTGGAGCAGAGGTCCAAACATTGAAACACTGTGGTCTGTGACCGCACCGACTAAGCACTGCGTCTTGTTGATGATTGGCTCGTTGGTCTGAGGGACCCTCAGCCCAATCACTTCCTCTTCTGCCTACTTCAAAGACACACCGATAATCCAATAACCAACATTGCTGTACAGTGGACACATAGTCACTTTAAAAGTTTCAACTAAAAAACCTTACATATGGCTTTGCCCTCTTCCTTCTTCTACAATGGCCTTCCTGTGTATTGCTGTAGATTGGTCCACAGCGCCCACTACCCTGTCAGAGAGCAATGGCAACTGCTGCACGGACCCATTAATTGTTACAGACAGTGCGCACACACCATCAGAGGAGATGGTGTTACCGCACGGACCACGCTGAGAGCTTAAGTACTGGTTAGACACCAGTTGCCATGTGGCCACCTTATAGCATTGGATCCAATTATAGCAGACAATGGGGTGCTGGGAGTCTGTTTGATTTATGGGGGGCTAAAAGTGGGGTAACAGTGTCCCCTAACTCTATTTCCATGAAGGACCAAAACTGTGGGGAGCACCAAACATCAAGGTGGATGTAGGATCAGAGTCAGTCTACTTTTACTGAATGAGTGGTTCAGGATGCCAAGATGCTCCACAGAGCAATTTAGAAGGACTTTGGTGCTCAGAGCTGGGAACATTTTGAATGACATGTGATACTTGCCCGTTTCCTGACATATTTCTATGCTATTCACAGTAGCTATCCTAGCGGAAATGGCGGATGGTGGAACAGCCGGAATAACTGTGGAAACTACCAGGCAAAAGATAAAGAGCCCCGTTGACGGAGGAGGCATTCATTCAATGGAGAGAGCTCCGGGACTTGAGAGTGTTCCAAACCAACTTTTAACTGGCATTCTCATATTCTCATACTACCAGGTGTTTTACTCTGCCTCCATCATGGCACTGAGATCTGGGTTTCTAGTTTCTCAAACTGGGATTCTTACGGATATTTACTTGCTTTGGACAGTAGCCAGGTTGCTAGTGGTAGTTACTTGTTTGCACAAAGCAACACTCAAACTATGTTCAATTCAATTCAATTCAGTTTTATTTATATAGCGCCATATCATATTGGGTTGTTATTACTCTTATAAAATTCTGACAATCACTTTACCTCTTCTGTGAACATGCTTCTTTCAATTCAATTCAGTTTTATTTATATAGCGCCATATCATAACAAAGTTATCTCAGGGCACTTTTTCGAATAGAGCAGGTCTAGACCGACTCTTTATATTTACAGAGACCCAACAGTTCCCACCATGAGCAAGCACTATGCGACAGTGGCAAGGAAAAACTCCCTTTTAACAGGTAGAAACCTCGAGCAGAACCAGGCTCAAGGTGGGCGGTCATCTGCCTCGACCGGTTGGGTTGAAGGGGGAAGGGGGGGAGCGGGAGAGAGAGAGCAGGAGGAAAGAGAACATACAGCAGCACAATACAGCATAGATATGGTAATGGCATTGATGTTAACACCAACGGAAACAACACTAAGTAACCTCTCTCTTATTTCCAAAGTAGTGTTGATCATTTCTTCATGGAAATTTGGAAACAAATGCAGTGTGTCCTGTGTTGTTGGTAGTTGCTAGGCTCTGAGGAAAACGGAAAGCAAACCGGTTGTCTTTACGTCAGCGGCGCCAACAATAATACCACTTGAAAACACAATGGGGAGGAAAGTTGTCTATTGCCACTTTAATACTATATTGTTTCAAATTTACTGGCTAGGCTGGCCCCTGAGCTACACTAATGTCCTCTTGGAACATATGTGTTAGTTTGTATCTTACTATTGCTTATATGGCATTATGTCTTTCATATGCTGTCTGACTTGAGTATCTTTTGCTATTGTGCATGGGTGACCAAACTAGTTTCCCGTCCGGGGATTACTAAGTTATCTATCTATCTGCTCTGGAGAAATGCAACCCTGAATCTGTTACATGGTTCTTACTGCCTTTATTTCAAGTGTTCAGGCCAATACATGTACAAATGTTCCATAGAACATTTTGCAAATTTATACAATTCACTTTTCACCAAGGTGACAACCAACACAATGTCAAGCATACATTACCAAATATACTTCCAACATACCTGAAACTGTCTGTCATGTGATAAAATGTCTCACAAGTAAAGTTTTCATTTACATTTTATGAACTATGTAAGTCTTTCTGATGCTCACAGCTTCACAGTGCACGTAGGGTCACATTTAATCAGGCTATGAGCTAACAGAGACTTTTTAATTATAATATGCCTTTTGGGAGTTCTTTTTTCTTCTATATCGTAGTTTCTAGTCCACAGAGGAAAGTGTCAGAACAGGATTATGAGCAGCCACTTCCTGTCACACAGCATCTCATCAGTTTTTGCTGCTGGGAAAACATCAGCCTTGTTTGGACTCCCAATGGAAAAGTCAGTCTTGTGTCTTTGGGCTAGCAGAGAATGAGCAGTGAGTTTGACAGCTTACAATATGTAGAGTGACCAAACGGTGAGGGCAGTACTCAAGTTTGTCTTTGTCAATTGTCTTGGAACTGTGGAAATTTGAGCGAGCTCCCCTGTAGGCATACGTCATGAGTAGGCGTTGACAGTGTTTGTGTAATTACTCTCTCGCCACTATGTAGGATGTCTGTTGGTTGGCCAACTAGCATGCTAACACGCTAACAAAGATGGTGAACACAGTAAACATAACAGCCGAACATTGTCATCGTACAGTAGGCATGTTAGCATGCTGCCGGCAGCATTTAGCTCGAAGCACCGCTGTGCCTAACAGTGATCTCACAGAGACGCTAGTGTCTGTGTAAGTGTGTCCAAACAGAATGCAAAGCCAATTTTCACCTCACTTTATTCACACAATTTGAGCAGTCCAGACAGGACTGTACAGACATTAGCTAAAGGAAGCTAGCAACATATGCACATGTTTGTGGGACAGCTCGGCCTCGGACTCAGAACTTAAGAGGAGCTCCACGTCTTTTTGTAGCTTTTCTCCAGTCATTTTCCTTATTTTCCATGCGCTTCTGTACATTTATGAATTAGATTTATAAAGTCTTGGGCTAAGTGGAAATTTGTAAATGTATTTTTGAGGACATAACTGCAGGGTTTAGGTTTTCATTCCCTTGTAAAGAATGGAGAGAACACTACAGTTTGAGTAACAGGGAGATATGAAAGATTGTTTATCATCAGTGGAATCTTAGTCTAAGGAATCAATGGCAATAATCAGTACATCTTTTCCAAAAAAATCAGATTAATCACTGCAGTTGTTGGATATTGCTGTAGTCACGACTGAAACATTGTTGAAATTATATTTGCATCCAAGCCAAGTCAAGGTCGACTTCAAAACAAGAATACTTGGCAGGTTTTTTAAAAACTAAATGTTGTGAGACTAAAGAAGCTGAAAAAAGATCTCACTAAGAGCAAAAAGATACTGAGCATGTTCTGTCATTTCCACACTGTACAAAATCACTGAAATCAAAGGGAATTCTTTGTTGCAAAAGGTTAATGGTTGAATTTATGTCAAAGACTTTAAGACTTTAAGATTACTGATCATCAACGTCACACAGTAATGACATTAGCCGCTGGTTTTGTCTTGTGTTGTGCTAATCGTGTATAGTATGTGCCATTCAGCATATCAGTCAAGTCAAATGAAACGCTTCCAAATAATCTGCATGAGTACATGAACACACTCTGCTCACATTTACACAGATGTCACACATTTAAAGTAAATATCTGCAGGATATGCAGTGTCCAGAGAACTCATTAGAATATTTTTTTGTCATTTTATGGTAATTTCATATCTTTTTATTTTTTACAAGTGGAGTTTGTTGACTCATTTTCATGCTTGATTTATGAGTTGAAAACATCCAGCAAAGCCCCTGTAAATCCCTTTATTCTGTCAGCGAGTGACTCACACTGACTAGACAGCACACTTCATTTGGTGATCATCTTGGCCATCATTATAGGCCAAACAAACAAACACCACAGTGTAATGGATTAGATATGCAGCAAAAACTGGGCCAAGTGGGGCGGGCGGAGTTTGTGTTTGAGAGGATGGGGGGGGGGTTGAGAGATGCTGTGATGTGGCATAACTGTGATGGAAAAAAATCCTTTGAAGGTGTCAGAGCGTGGACAAATTAGAAACCAAGACAACTCCATCCCATCTGATTCTATTAGGAGACAAAAGGAACATTAAGTGATGCAGATTAACATCGCGCTCACAGGAGTAATAACCATGATCAAAGATGGAGAAATAGGGCTTTTGGAAACATCTCCACTTAACTGCAGCTCCTGCAAAAAGCTGGGGGTCGTACAGCTGTCACCACACTCTCTGTCTCCCTGCCTACCACCTCGTCCCCCTCTTTCCCTTCTTTTATGTTTTGTTTTTTCCACGATCCTCCAATGCCAGAAGCACACAATGCGTGCTGGAGCCCTGAGGAATAGCGCATCAGTTCAGCGCCAAAGCGAAAAAAAAAAAACAACAACCAGGCAGTGGGAAGGAGATTAACATATAACACAGCAGAGAGAAAAGAGCTCCATTCATCAAACATAGAGTTTGCTGCACTAAAGAAGCAGACAAGCACACTGTACAAGCAGGAGCGCACACTGCATACAGTATAAACACCAAAGTACTCCATATACACTGTGGATACAGTGGTACACATATAGGGGAGAAGAAGGTTATTTTTAAAAATGCAGCAGATGACGTTAAATAGTGTTCTGAGTTTGGTTCTTAGGTCATGCTGTCTTTAACTTCCAGTACGTTTCTTATGTCAAACCCATCAGAGTCAGGTTCCTTGGTTAAAGAAACACTTTTCATTTTGTTATAGAGACAAATAGGAACAGTTAGCTGGTTGCAAATGTTGGGATTTGATTGCCAGTGTTGGGCTTAATAACATGTTTCAGTAATATAATGCATTTTTTCAGTAAGTGAGTAGTGAAAGGGCCAAACATGCGGATTCTTCAACATTTTGAGGATCGGCTTGTGTGGTAGAGGGTGGATCCTGGGCCGAATTCGGACAAAAAAAATTGAAATGATGTTCGGATTCGGGTCGGGTTCAATCACATCATACTTGACATGATGCTTCCTGTTCAGTGCTGGGGTTTGTTATTTACATAGGCAGTAAAAGTTCATGTAGCCTTGTTGAAGGATGGAGGACGTCAAACAAAATTTGTCATCATAGAAGTTTAAAAAACTGCTGAAAACCATGCAGGGAAATCAGGGGTATGGAAGCATCCCGAATTCGCTCAGGTCAGGTTCAGACATAAAAAAACAGAATGCCTGTGGGGTTTGGGTCAGGCTCGGTTATTACTCTCTCTGACTTGGATCGGGTTCGGACAGAATTATGCGGCCCAAGCTGCACTCCAATTGTGTGGAGCTAGATAGGGGGATTAATATCAGTTTTGCTTCTTTGTTGAGAGGAAAGACTGGTATGAGACATGCTAGCTTAAGGTGCAGGGGTTGAAGGGGTGGGGAGGTGGCTAAGTTCCACCAAATGAGGAAGGATATGCTCTCCCTTAACTCCAAAGTTGTCTTATTTATATGTGTTCCTACTGTTAGCCTACATTCAGGAATCACTGTGTTTTGTACAGAGTTGGAGGTTGCGTGAACTCTGTAGCTTCTGTTAAGACGGGACTTCACCGCAGTTAAGCTAGCTGTTGATGGCCAGTAAATACCTTTTAACTGTCCTGACTACCTCGTAAACTACAATGTCTTGTTTTCTATTTGTATGTGATAAATATAGAAGATCTAGTGTTTGAGGGTGGGGGTCTTTGAAGATGTTGCAACTGGTTAACTGAACTTAGGTTCAGGAGTTAACTGAACTTAGGTCAAATAATTAGTTCAAAGTTGTCTTATGCATTTTGAAAATGTAAAACAATTGAGTTACGTTCACTGAACTTGAGAAAACAAGTTCAATACATGTTCAGTCAACAACTGTTTAGTCATACAAACAAATATTTCAGTAAGATTTACATTCCATTTACATTTTCTTACACCTGTGGCTGCTGTTGGAACTACTTTTGCATCAAAGTCAGTGCAAAAACATCATGCAATAACTTGTTAAATTATAAGTGTACTTATTGGGTAGGGACTGCATTTGATACTAATCTTCATCATAGTTTGCACTGCTTTTATTGTTATGAAAAACAACCATGACATAGCTTAATATATATGTTAAAGACACATAATTTGCATCATATATGTTTTCTTTAAACTACAAAAAGAAGCGTCTCTGGAAAGTTTTAACTCTCAAACAATGCATGCTGGGGAGCCTGCGCTGATCATGCTTCTTTTAAAATTTAATAAGTTTAGTGAACTCTCAGCAGTACATGCATTTATTATTTCAAGTTAAAACACTTCAAGTCAGAAGAATTAAGTTTAAAGTGGTAAGAAAATAAAACTTTTAAGTTCAACTGGAAACTGGAAATCAATAAAACCAATATCAAATCAATATATTTACATTAAGTTAATGTAAAAAAAAAAAGTGTTGATTCCTCTATGATGTTTTAAAGTGTTGGCTGATTAGTAAACTAATGTGATTACTTTTTCATTGAGTAAAAAGTAATTGATTCCATTCAAGTAACTTGCCCAACACGATTGGTGATACCACTGAACACATGGTAACAAAATCTGTAAGTGAGTGTTTAACAAAAAAAACATCCAAGCTCAAGGGGTAAGTTCACCCTAATTACAAAAAACCCTAATGTTTTTCAGCCATGTAGATATTTAGAATCACAGTGTTGCTCACAGCAATGACACAGCTCAAGAAAAACAAGGTGCCTGTAAATCTACAGAGCAAACTGTCAAGGTATCATAGGGATGAAACTTATAGTTATTCCAATAATCATTTAGTTTATAAAACATCAGAACATTTTCCTAGAGCCCAAGGTAACGTCTTCATATTGCTTGTTTTGTCTGACCTAAAATCCAAAACACACACGTTCCATTTACAATGATAAAAAACACGTGAGAAACACGTGAAAACTGCATTAAAACTGCTCACAAATGAAGTTATTTTCATTGGATTGGAGCAGAAAATACAGATATCTCAAAACCTGGGCAGATGAAACCAAAACAATATTTGTGGCTTGATACTGCTAGGGTTGCGAGAACTGGTCCTTTAATGTCAGTTGTGCATTTCCACAAGGAAGAAAGCATAGATATCCGTGCCTCTTTTTTCTAGCATTTAAAAATAGTTATTGAGATCATTGTACATAGCACAACCAGCTGTTACATCATCTTTCAGAGAGTGTAAAATGACTACCTCAAGGCCCAAATGCTAAAGTAGGCTCTACAGTGTCCGATGGATGAACAAGATAGTGCAGGTGAGGCATGCAAATGTTGGTGAAAATAATGCTGCACTGGCACAGGATGAACTAAACAGCATAATAGATCCTCATTCTCATTTTTCGTCCAAGAAACAGGCGCATGCAGCTCTGCCGCTTGAGCCCAGTGACTCATAATCCATGTCGTCTTTCATTTAGCGGGAAGAGCAGTTGGCGTATTGCGATATGGAAATAAGAGGAGCTGATCAAAGCTCTCCTTCCCTGGATGAGCTCCTCATCTGTCTCTCCAAGGACTCCCAGCCTGCCAAGCGCTGCAGCTCCTAATACAGACGTTTCAGCACTCATGCCCAACCACCCGCCATCATTAAAATTTCATACTGACACGCGGCATACACATTCTTGCAAGCCCTACAGGCTCCACTGTATCCACCTGACCGACTCCGACTCTTGCTCCTTCTCCCTCCCTCGCTCCAGTCGGCTGATTGGACTGGTCTGAGGTCTGAGGAGAGATGCATATCAGTGGATGACTGATTTATTAGTGCAGTATTGAGAGGGAGAGTGATGGCAGTAGTGAAGCAGGAGGTCCAAATTTAGATATTTATCAGCTGATCTCAGCTCGTCTCATGCCTGCGAGAATCTGAAAGTGTGTTAAGAGGCTGCACAGAGAGGATGGTGGACATATTTGAACTTTCTGAATGACTTGAATGAACAGAAAACTGAACTCCACGTGCCAGATGCAGCATTTTAACACTGATCAACATTGATCTACCATCAGCGTTTTGATTTTTAGGCTTAAGCATAATTAGAATGGATAATAAAGATTAGTTTAAATTAAGTTTAGTTTAAATGTATCAGCCAGTGTTTGACTTCCACTAATGAATCAGTATCTAATTAATAGCTGTGGCCAATCCACAATATCATAAGCACTGATCCAGGACACACTGGCTGTTACCAGCTTGTTTTTACATTCATATTGATGTTTATAACCTTCATGTTCTAGACACACATATTTATGTCAAAGAAAATGGCATGTTTTTACAGAACATAAGAAGATTTTTTTTAATTCTAAGTAATTTTATTTTTTGAAGATTAAAAAGTTTCATGAAATTCGGAATGCGCTAATTCTTGCCCACTTGGGGCAAGTTGCCAAGTTGTAAACACTGACATATCACCAGTTGATATGTTGAATGTTGTAAGTCCAACATGCTCTCTTTAAGCTCTGGTTTTGGTCTCTGCCAACTCCTGCGGGAAATATCAGGCTCTTAAATCAGGCTGCTAAATGTTCCACTGTGTTCACCAGCTAGTCTCCAAGGCCTTGTTCAGACTGCCAGCCCAAATCCCGTTTTTTTGGCATATCCAGATTGTATCCTGTTTGATTTTATAAAGTCTGGACAGCAAAAAAACACATGAAATATGATTTTTGCTAATCTGATCCACAACCACATTTAGAGGTGGTTTGAAATGCGATTCCAATTGGATTTCTACAGATGCGTCTCAGTCGGGGCACTCTGGCCGCTCAAATTAGATTTCAAAGTGTCTTTTGCGTCACTCGCAATGTGACACACAACGATGACGTCAAATCCAGAGTGTCAGAAGTGCATCAGAGCGACTGTATACCAGCCTCCTGTGTCACTGAGTTTGTCCGGTGTGACGGAGGAGTTCTGCATCGCGACTTGAACAGTACGATTGTTTGGAGGGCGAGATGATGGATCATTTCTGATGCTCACTCGTTGGAAAGCTGCATCACCAGCGTATGTAGTTAATAACAGTGCGGATAGTCTTTCTTAAAGATCTGATTTGAGAACAAATCTGGTTTGCCTGCAGTCTGAACAACTGTGTCTGTCTGCTGTTTGCTGCTGACCAGGTAGTGTACAATGGGTTTTTTAGAGCTTTTTTTTCTGAAAACAGAGAGTGAACCCAAACAGTAAAATTGCAGGCTGGACAGATAAAAAATGAGCTGAAAGTCTCTATAACGCCCTGTAAAGCCGAGGGGAACTGCAGATTTGAGTGATAATTCCACAAGAAACCCCTTTCACATTGTCACATTGTCATCTGATACATTGTTAGTATAAAAATATAATTTATAGCCACTTTAAAGAATCAGTCAGGTAATGGATAAAGTAGTAGTCGTACCTTTCAGTAACAACTCAAGATTCAGTAAGAGAATCACAAGTTTCATAGCTACTACAGCAAGACAAGATCTTTTTGCTCGCAATCAAATCAAGTGTTTTCAGCTCGTAATCTCTCATGCTGTGAGATTTAAAGACATCACTATCCTCTGTCACACTCCTAGCCTTTCACAAATATACCTCTAGCAGCTAAAATCCACGCTAGTCTTTCCAGCTGCTGTGCGATTGATGCATTGAGAAAAAGACATTATCTCCATGCAAATTCCAACCCTGGGGGGGGGGGTATAGGCACGTGTCACCTCTCTACTCTGCGCCCTTGCTGATTGTTTTTGGGGGACACCTGGATGAAAACGCATCAAGACGCCCAGAGAGGCGTTCCATCTTCCTGTATGTCGTTATTCAGGCATGGCAGCAATGAGCGCCGAGATGCCTCCGGTCCTATTGTCATTCAGCAGCAGTGTCAGGACAGAGGGGGAAGGAAATGATGCAGGGGCGCCAAGGCTAAATCTGTGTCATCTGCCAAAACTCTGTTCTAGCACGATACACCCCGTTTAACCAACTTGACTGGAAACAATTGATTTTGCCCATTTTCACAGAAAGCAGCGGGAAGTTGGAAGCAATGAAGGGAACATGAGAAAAGGAATGTTAAATAAAGAAAGCTCTGTCTCCTCTCATGCTTCATACTTTACACTGCAGATCTGATGCGGCTCTGTTCTGCACAGGAGACACATAAGGAATCAACCTGACATGTAAAAAGACAGCTGTGTCAGGTGTGAGGGGGAAGGTTGGCAAATTTAGTGGAGGATGGATGTCAAAACAGCTGCAGGATGATAATTCAACAACAATACGATGCCTCCCAAAATTTGAACGGTAAAATATTTACTGTGCTGTGAACAATGATAGCAAATGTGCCCATAAATACAAAGATCTCATTTGTTACTTTACTGCAGCCAAGGCCGTACATACCATCCAATTCATGGCCTGGGTATTTTTGGGGGGGATTTGTAGACTTTAGCATTGTGGGGGGGTTACCCACCATCAATCCACTATGGTGGGTAATTTAAAGCCTGATTCCACATTTTTAGACTCAATATTGTATATTTATTATAAGAAAAAAAGCACATGCATGTCACATGTGAATTACATTTGCAGCACCAGTTTACATGTGCTAAATTCATATAATATAGAACATGCTATTTTTAAATATTTCACATGTGCAGAAGACATTACATATAAACACATCAATTTCACATACAAGCACATTCCACCATGTAGAAATACTCTGTTACAGTAAATGTCATGCATTCAAAATTCTGCTTACGTAGAAGTACAAAAGTACAAGCATTGATGTTTTAATGTGTACATCATT
This sequence comes from Macquaria australasica, assembly GCA_005408345.1. Taxonomy (NCBI): domain Eukaryota; kingdom Metazoa; phylum Chordata; class Actinopteri; order Centrarchiformes; family Percichthyidae; genus Macquaria; species Macquaria australasica. Next base: position 89,133 of record SEMN01000926.1, on the reverse strand, counting down.
TTGATGTTGCAGCTGGTAAAGGTGCAGCTTATTTTTATGTACTGAACCCTATAGACAACCTTACTTGCTAGTAATTCATGATTTCTTTCGTTGTAATCATCATTTAATAAAACATCTGAAAAACATAAAATTTCTGCCAGGAAGCAGAGAGTACCCCGCTAGCAAAAGATCTGCAGGCCAGCCACGGAACACTGCAGGCAGCCATCATGGCTAGTTTTTTTTTTCCTCCCAAAGTTCATTGTTGGAGCAGCTAATACACAGCACAGCCCAGTGTGGTTTTGGAGATTTGCTAGCCGTCTGTTTGTTGTTCTCTTTTTGTAATTTACAAAAAAAAAAAAAAAAAAAAAAAACTTAACTAAAAATAAATAAAAGGATGCAATATTTCTTCACCAGAATTTTATTTATGGCAGTGTGGAGAGGGCATTTTGAGAGTATCTAGCTCCCGTATTGTGACGTAGTTCTGAGTGAAACAGGATAGGCAGGCGGGACATAACGTTGGGGGGAATGTGATTTGAACGTACCACGCTGTTGCTAGCTATGAATCTTAGATTGATTGATGGGTGGATGTCATGATATTATTGGTTGAAATTGGTTGGTTCAAGCTTATGTAAGCACACGTCATATTTTGTTTTACAGGAAGAAAACATGATTGGATTTTGATATAAGAATACAAGGAAATTGATTTTTGTATATATATAATGTTAAATAGGTGTACAGTATGACCGGGGGGGGGGTACGACTTGGACTGGTCCATATTTCTATCAGCCCTGACTGCAGCTACACTGATGTAAAACTTCAAAAACAAATGTGATGGCAGCTCTCTGCAGTGGATGGCAGGATAGTGGATGGTGCAGCAACGAACACGCTTCCTCCTTACATTTCAAAACTGCTGACTGCTTTTACTGAACCATAAAATGCCAAGAACGAAAACTCATGACAGGCCAGTGAGTTTGTTGAGACATCATCAATAGTATAGTATAGCAGCACCATTTAACATAATGTGGCTCAGACTGGGCACTGATACTCATTATGGGCTGTGTCAAGGCTCCAAGAGAAATCAATACATGCATAAATTGGTCGAAGAGGAAAAATGCTGAACATAACTCCTGATAAAATAAGATATTGGAGCTAAATTTGTACAGTACACGTATACAGGACTGGTAGGTTGGAATACTGTTGATGCACACTCTGCATAATCAGCAGCAGACATGCTGTAGCTGCCCAGTGTAATTTAGGCTTGCTATTTAAAAATAAAGACAAACACTGATGGTGCTCTATTGTGTAATCCTTCATTAAAAAGCAATAACAAGTGTAATCTGTTAATGATTTCCTCTCCTGTAAATGGATGTTTCTTTGTCTACCAAGGTCTTTCTGGAATAACATCCAAACAATGCCAGGCATTGTCCTGCAGGGTGGAGGCAGACGATTGTGTACGTAGCGTTGAGGTTTTTAAAGAGCTTCTGGGAGCACATGACTGATTTGTGGGGTCCGAATGGAAAGGCAAACAAAAAACAAAGATGTGAACTTCCTCCACCAAAACCGCCATCTGCAAAGTCATGGGATCCTGTGGCCTTGAACATTAAGTCACTGTTTCCAGGTCAGCCGGTAAGTCCAGACTGCCCTAAAACTTGAATGCTGTTTTATACCGTTAGTGTGCTGAGGAGATAACAACACTTATCCTTGTGAATACATTCATTCAGCTAGCCATGTTTTATATCCACTTTCTCCTAATCAGGTTCAATGGGTGCAAGCTAATTTTACCATGATGTGACAGATAGTGAGCAAATGTCACGCTGGGCTTTCTTCTTTGTACCTGGAAATGACCTTTTTCTGTTTCTCTTATCTTACTAAGATGCACCGTATAAAAAAAAGAATTAAGACTCAGAGGCGAAGTCACAAAAGGATTGCACGGCTTTCGCGGCCGCTAAACTTGCACAAATAAGACAAAAAGCAACAGTGTAATTCTCAAAGCACCCATAAAGGGTGAAATGCACCCCTAACTGCGTTGCCAAGAAAATAGCTTCTCGGTGCTCCAGTGCTATTTGCAGGTATTTAAATTAGGTAGAATATACATACATTTGGCACAAAATTGGCATCTTTCTATGCAAATGAGTCATTGCAAAAACACCAATTCACAAACACCAGGGCTAATAGCCACATGCAGTTAGAGTCAAAATTATTAGCGTCTTCATAGAGTTGGTGGTAACTGAAGCGCATTTATAAGGGGGTTCACGCCCAGACTTTCCAGTGATCACGGCAGCGGTGATTGTAGCCAGGCGAAGGCATCGGCATGCTCGGGCGCGCTCGTGAGCAGCTCATCACATTCATACTGGCCAAAGTATCAAAGTATGATGGAAAAACAGTAGGGTTATTTATTATAACGTGATATTTTTCTTAGTACTCCAGCAGTATGTAACAATAATTCCTATTGATATAATTAATCAAATGAATGCGACCTGGACCTGGATACGTGACAGAAAATGGATGGATGCATTAACCAATGAAAAATGAATTCATTATGTTTTTGCTAAAATCAACACTTGTCCATTATGAGACGATGAGCTTCCTAGCTGCTGCAGCTGCAGTAGTGACAGTGTTTGCTGCAGGTCTGATGGTTCTCACTGAAACTCCACTAAAAAGGGTTGAACAGCCTTCTGCAGCACAATCCACTGTCACAATGAACAATTAGTGTGTAATGTCTCCTGACAGCTGTTATCACATACAGAAACATGTTATAACATACTGCATACAGCAGGCAAGACACAAGATTTAAGACTTTCTAATACATTCTAAGGCCTTTTTCCTGAAGAAACTAATTTCAATGCTTTTTAAGATTTAAATTCCAAATATTTTTGTATGAAAATTTATTAACACATTATGTCAGTTGCCTAAATGGCTTCTTCTTTGTGTGGTAAAGCCTTGACCCGATTAACCTGTTATGAGGCTCTAGGCCAAAAGATTTGCTGTTGGGCCCCTCTGGTCCCTCCTTCACAAACATTTAGAAATATCCACCAAGTGAGCACAATATAAACTAAAATAATAAAGAATTAGCTTTTAAGACAGGGCCACAAAATTACTTTATAATGCAGACCCCACCTTATGATAGTGTCCTTGCGCTGTGTAAAGTTATATCTAATCAAATTGCCAAAAGCCAAGTGTCACACAGTAAATCCCCAGTTGCCCATCTTGCCATCTTGGTAATCCAGCCTTGGGTACAGCAAGGATGCCAGCAGATATACATCAGTACACACTGTGTACTCATAGATTCAGCTAATACTTGTCACTTTCAGTCATGTTTATCTTTGCCTATAGTACATTCTGTGCTTTGGCCTTTACCCAATACTTGAGGTTCGGCTTCAGAACAACAACTTTTCTAACTCAAGAAGTTTGCAAAGTCACATAATTCTGTTCAGTGTCAGCCATACAGTAGGCTAATTGTGAAGACACAGCTGTTTAGAAGCTGATTCAGTCCTATCAGCATCTGAATGTTACACACTACACCAGCAAATAAATTCAACTGCACTTCCACACTATAATGATGTAACTTAACAAAAGCAAGTGCAGGCATGAAGTTAAATCTCTGCACGGTGACATTCATGCAGTGCTAACATCACTGTAAACCAGTGGCTGCCTGCAACCTGCTTACATTCAAAAAACTGTCATGATTTGGACTGGAAACAGTAATGTAAACATGAGTTTAAATATGGAATCAGATTTGTGTCAAAATAATCTAACAAAACTTCTTAAATATCAAACAAAAATAAGAATATGAGAGAGAATAAAACTCAGTGAAGCCAACAAAATGTCATATCATAAGGAAAACTTGCAAACAAATGATTTGTGTAATCGTGTAAACTATTGGTCTTTTAATTTTTTGATAACATGTCCTTTTGTTAACAGTTCCCTCTGCTTCTTTAAAAGCCCAATAGTTTACACAAATCATTTGTTTGCAAGTTATAAGTTTTACTTTTGAGATGACATTTTGTTTGCTTCAGTGAGTTTTATTCTCTGTTTGATTTTTTTGACACAAATCTTCCAAATTTAAGTAATACATTGGCAAAAAACATTTGTCATTCTTCAGTTTTGGCCTTTTTTACTCAATCAAACACATGTACACTATTCACTGAGTTGACTGTATTTTACTCCTCCAGTGAACATTCAGGTGTTTGATGCAGCTGGCAGACACAAAGGAAACTTGAGATACACTTCTTTACATGGAAATGGTCACATCTCATAGCTGTTCAGTGAATGGATCAACCACTCTTCATTGTGGTAAAGAACAGTTAATGATTAGTCCACACTTTGCTTTTTAAGAAACACTTTTTGCTATTCAGTCTCAATTTGTCATTTCTTTTGTGAAAGGATTTCCTACCAGTGACCATGCCTGACAAAAGGTTACATCTACGTGGTTTCTTTAATTGGAAAAAGTATTTTTTATTTCTTTTATTTATTTTTTTATTTTTACATAAAACTCGCCTAGGACAGATTTCATTTTGTTTGCATGTCATTTTTAGTGACCATAAAGCATCTTCTGATCATATTCTTGAATTTTGTGAATTGCTCTGGATTATAGTGTCAGATAATGCTTACATGCCTAAATGTAAGCATGTAAATAAATGTAATAATTGAGAATGTTCAGCTGACAAAATGAGCGGCAGGGTTTGGTAGTACGTACTACAGAAGAGAAGATCCAGCTCTTGATGGCAGGATAATCAGCCTCCAATCCCTCTCCTCTTTGATAGAGCCCTGTAGCCCCGGGGCCTTGATCCAGTCCGAGAGCACTCATTAAAACCTCAGCAGAGAGTCCAGACAGGCCATGGCACATCATGTCCTTCTGAAACTCCAGCCACAGTACACAGAGACAGCGCATGTTGGGAAACTAGCAGGGATTAGGAGTTTTTTTAGCCCAGCTTTGTGATGGTGAATGACCTTAAACTTAGAAAGGACATCTGCTGGTGCCTTGATGATTAGTTTTTGAGTGATCATTAACCCTCAGTACTTCTTTTGATGCTTTAAAAGAAGCAGCATCTCAAATAATAAATTACTTAACTAGTGCAATATTTAGCAGGGCTGTCACGTTTTAAAAAAATATAGTTTGACTGAATTAAAACTAACACAATTAATTTGAATGAATTCAAATGTAATCCACCTAGCCTAATCCTAAACTACGCTGTAAAATTGACATTGTGTTCATTCGCAGTGCCTCTGCTCCCTCTCTTGACTGACAAGCTAACGTTGCTGTAAGGCAGCAGCATTTTACAAAGCAAACGACATTACCTTCAACTACATCTTTTCCCATTATGGTGGCAAATCCAAAATGCTTCCTCACATTACTTCTCGGATGGTTTGGTGTCTTGGTTAGTCATTCAGCACAGCTCACGAGTTTTCTCCATGGATGTATAAAGAGAACTGGATACAGCGTCGGAGGCCGGGCCCCGCTCATTCCTATGAAAGCTGCTCAGTGGCGCATGAAGCCAAAAAAGTTCCACTTCCCGGGTATAAAATTACACGGATCTTCCACATAGCTTCCTTTAACCCCGCCTCCAAACCGCTCGGTCTCCGGCTCACTCACATGAATGGCAGTGACTCTATAACTGTCCAACTTTTAGGACATAATGATTTAAATAAGGGCTATTTAAGTGTTTGTACTGTGAGGTTGAAGTACCTCAAAAAAATTATGATTTACAGACGTCTCTTTCTCAATATAAGTCTACGGGGAAAAGTCTCTTGGGGTCAGTGAGCATCACGTGACGGACCTGGAAGTTGTAATTACACGGTTTGGCCACTATGTCAGATTGGCTTCAAAGCCTGGAGCACTTCCTGGGGGTTTGGTTTTCTCCCAGTTTGTGTTAGCAAGGAGAGCAACGCTAGCTTAGCTTAGCTTGCTGAACAGGACGACAGGGCTTGTAATGGATCAGAGTGACAAAATGGTGAAATAAGTATTCACATCATTTACTAAGTAAAAAATACCCATAACAATTGTACAAGTACAGAAGCATTATTATTATTGCTATTGATAAAGAGTGAGTCCTATATATTATATCATACATTATTATTTTTTCATTATGTTATTATTATTTTTAATATATTTTATTGGATCATTGTTACTGACACATTATTCATATATTCATTCATAATTATATGTTACTATTGTAGTTGGCTGAAGCTAATTTCAGCTGCTTTATATACTTATTGGTAGTTTAATCTAGCGTGATCTTTGTATGTAAAATGTAGTTTGAAATTTGAATGAAAAGTCACGGCCCAATTACAAATTAGATTTTTCCTTTAATTCCTGTCTGTTTACATGATTCACTATAATAAAATAGAATCATCATTCGAAAGTAGTAAAATAAAAATATAGCTAGACTAGGATGACCTGCTCTACAGACCTTTTATGTCTGCAGAAAACTAATAATGAACCAAACGAGCCATAGAATGTCTGTGACTGGGCACATATCTTATCAATCTGAATGATTTTTTTTAGCTGAGCAGTGGATTTTCATCAGCCCAAGCATGGAAGGCATCTCTGTTTCCAAGCTCTCCTTCAGTGCAGCAGCTACAGAGCTTACATCCCACTAGAATATTATGAAACTGACCTAATTTCCCAAGCTCGCTGCAGGCAGCGATATGGCTCCTTTGTACTTTTCATTTTAGCCTAAATAATTGATTCAACCCTCCTTTGCCTGTAATCTTTCCCATAAAATACCAGCCAGTGATAGACTCATAGCTTAAAATGGATAAATATGTAATAGCTGTTGTCTCAATCCAATCGCAAACTCATGAGACATGCAAAAAACATTATTTTTCATAAGCTGTTTTTTGATCATATTTAAGCAGTGGCACTCCTCCTATCTAGAAATGAATAAAACACACAGCCAAATAAGTTTCCATTTCCATTTTGGTAGATTACATTTTTTTTTTTTTTTTTTGGAAATGTGGGGATCCAAATTGAAATTGCAGCATGGTTCCTAAAGACTACTTTACTGATACACGCACCCACACTTGAACATGTGCAAATGCGAACATAATGCAACTGTGCAATTGGAAGCATGCCAGCCCAAAACAGGATTCCTAGCCAACCCCCCAACCCCCCGAAATAAAGTCCCCAATACAAACATCTTCCAGTGCTGATATACACAATGCCTTGGGACTTTTCCACATTCTGTTTGACACCTCTAGTCAAGTGCTCCCCGGCAGCCCAGAGTCTGATAAAACATTCAGAGCAGAATCCTGGCACCCAGTGCTGCTGCTGCTGCTGCTGCTGCTGCTGCGGCTGCTCCTGTGATAAGGGCCCTCCTTTTCTAATTAAAGCCAAGTAAGCCCCTGCTGGAGCTGCCTGCAGTTAGAAACCCACAAAAACTGCTGGGGATGGCTGTTTGAGGAAGCCTCTGAAATATTAAGACGCTGCTGACAAATGGAGGCTCAGGTGAGCATTCTGCTGTCAGCCTCTCAGCTTCACTTCCATCACAGCTCACACTGAGACGGCTTACCAGTGGTGAGAGGCTGGAGGGTACTCAACTGGGTTTGACCAGTGAAGGGTTTAAAGAGCCATACTGATATTTTTTGGCATGAGTAGCCACCTAGATATCTTTAAACTTGACAATTTTCATGCCCAAAACATTACAAAATCTACAAGTATTAAAGGACAGGGCTAGGGACAGTATTTTATATTTTTCTTACTGTCACAAATCCCATGAAAAGACCAAAACCTCCACTGAACTAACAAGCATTGTTTGTCTATCCAAAGCATGATACAGCTTATTCTTCTGTACCATAGACCTCCGTTGTTGTCCACAAACGTCTGTTCTAAAAGTTGTACTTTTTAATAATGTATATTATTAGAATTCCAGCCTTGGAACAAAACTTTTCTCAACAGCATGCCATGCCGTTGACTCCACATGCTACTGTCTATTAAAGCTGCACTAAGCAATATTGTTATATTATATATATTGCAATAGGTGTTACTGGTAGTGAGCCACAGAGAACTATCACCGGACTCTGCAGTTCGCTCATTTTAGTGTCTTTCAGCTCATGGTTTTGGTTTTGCATTCTGGTTTAGTCTCTCCGCTCTCATCAACATTGTTTCCAGCTGCAGCCAGTTGTTTTCAGTGAAAACAGCAAACTAGCTGGTATGCAGTGGAGCATTTAGCAGCTAACGAGATATTTCACCCAGGAGTTGGTGGAGACCAAAACAGAGCTACAGGAGAGTGAACTCATCAGTTAGCTAAAGACATGACTCCAAATGCTTATGTTCCTCTGTGTCTGCTGGATGTGTACTTAGGCAACAGTTTGCACACCTGTTTGCTATTACAATTTTATGGAGTCACGCCTGCGAGCTAGTTCAGGCAGTCAACTCGAGCTGCACTGCAATACACACGTGACATGCCTCACTCTCCACAACCATCTACCAAACACACCTTTCCAATCTGGCGGTCTATTTAAGCTGCAAAAGTTTCCCATCTCTCCCTCTGCCTGTCAACGCCACTGCTGCCCTGCATCAGTATTGCTGCTTGCTCTTTCAGCCCCACCACCACTCCAGCATCCACCTGCAGACTCCAGCTAGGGGGTTTAACATATTTGATCATCATTCCCCAATATCTCTATGGAAACATATCTGAGGGGAGTGATGAGGTCGCAGCCTCGACACCAAACTCTAACTATGTTCTGCAGCTGTTTACAGCTTGTTTTTGCCTCCAAGTGGCCAAAAGAAATTTTAAAAATCAATTAATACTACACTACTTATACTACTTACGATGACCATTTCCCACAAGCCCAGACTCTCACAAGTTAAATGTGACCAGCTTGACAGAAAAGGCCAGTTGAGTGGTGGTGGCTAATCCAGACATGGTTGTCACCCTAGCGGGACAGGGAGAGCCTCATTTTGTATACGAGTTTTGGACAGCAGAGAATACAGCTCAAAAATGAGAAACATGAAATTCAGTTTTCTGTATGCTAACCTATTGATCATTGTTCAAATGTTCTAATATAAAGCGCTGTAGTAGATAGAATATAGAGTATAGATAGTAAACACGGGAGCATGTTCAGAAAGGCAAATGAAAGAAACCCTTGCCTGATTGCATTTAGTTACAAAAGCAAGTAGAACAGAGGCTAGCCAGGCAGAGACATTAAGACTCCAGCTCTCTGTTTGTTCATTACAATGAACACTGGCACTGTAGTATATTTCAGGGGATTCCAACATACACATTCCTGGTTCTCCCTAGAACACTAAATGTGTATTAATCTACAGCTAGAAATAGTACCCAATAAACGCTCCATTTACTCCTATTTGAGAAAAGTCTGCTGAAAACTACAGTGCCCAGCGGTTCCAGTTATTACTGAGCACTTTTTAAAAAAAAATTAAGCTACATATTTGCCAGCCATTTTTAAAGATTTACGTCTTCAGTGGACTTGGGGCTGAGAGCCACAGACAGGGTAGAAAAGCCAAAAGTATTGGGAGAGGGACTAACACGTTGTTGGTTTTGGTCTTTTTATGGGATTTGTTGACAATAAGAAAATCTAGAACAATACTAGCATTATCCTCTAAGTGTGTCTCAACAGATTTTTATTCTTGTGATAGAAAATCTACACCATGGAATGCTCAACCTCTAGTAAAGCATTTATGCACACATATGCCTTGTAGCTAGAGAGCCATGCTTAGAGGCAAAGCACAGCTTTGTACACAGCATCAAAAGAGCAACCCTTCAACTGTAAGGCCTTGATTAAAACAGCGGTGAATAAAAGTCAATATTCTATTTCACCCTGTGGGCAAAACATTATGCTGAGACGTTCAAAGTAAAACCCATCTGTGACAAAAGGGGAGAAAAAACACTTGTTAACAATGATAACTGACCTGAGAGGCAAACAAAGACAGAATAATTGGGTCTCATGATCTGTAATGAGATTCCTCATTCGATCACAGCTAGACAAATGGACTGTAGAAGTATTGACACATAATGAATAACCTTTCATTTCACAAGGGGAGGGAAAGCAGTGGGAGCCATAATGCCAGGACCATTTTCCACAGTTATTCTATTTTCAGAGTAATCATGCCATTAACAATTCATTACCTTTTTATGAAATCAGAACGACAGGGCTGAGAGCAGCTAATATTCCTCACAGCGCATATTTATACACAAAATGTACAACTCATTCGGGGTATGACTGCATGGCCTAATCCATGGCTCTGATGACTGAAGTCATTAACTGGGCTGCTGATGACGGCGTTTGTCATTAGTGTCAGATTTAAGGTGTCATGGAGTCAACACATTAGCAGAGTGATGTAGGCGAGCACGGACGGAGGGATGGGATCATTCAACAGACATGATGGGCTGTGAGTGGGCGTGGCAACATGTGAGAGATGACAAGTGGGGGTAAGGGGGTTCTAATATGCAGTGACATCTGCAAGTCTGTAGGTGCAAATTGCAAAAACAACCAGAAATATCTCATTAAATACTGCATGTTGTGCACCTCAGTTACTGTTAATGACCAATAAGAAATGGGTCCAGTTCTTTTATTTTCCCTTAGACTTAGCTCTCCCCATGATCCCTGTATGTCTCTACTGTAAATATCAATAAAGACCAAAATGACAAAAGAACTACCACAAAAAACACAAGCAACATGAGAGCAACATTGAGCTCAGAGCAAAAGGACTCTGGTGACTTACGAAGACGTTCTGGATATACAGGTAGCCAGCAAACTGCTGAGTGTGGGCACACATGGCTGTGTTCTGGCACCTGAGAAGCCAGCTATTGTCCACATGGGGCTGCCAGATTTGGGTATATTTTGGGGGTTCAGACTTGGGCTCAACATCAGTTCCAGCTGGGAGTACTTCAGCCCACGCAATTGGCCCAAGTACTCTGGCCGTTCATTCATGACCAGTCTGGCAACCAGGCGTGCTGTATTTAGGCTCAAGCCGTTTTGGCTTACTGGGATTCAGCATAAAAATGAGATAAATAGACTCAGTTTTGTGAGTTTTCTTTATTGATCACCAGGCTAGGGAAAAATTGGAAATGTGTTTTTTCTAGCTGCGTCAAATATATTGTTCTAAGCCTAGTAAAAAGAATTTCTGATGAAGACTTACTTAACTTATCAAAACATAACAGTCCTGCTGCTTCAGGGTGTTTCCTGATGTTTTTGCCTTTTTAGCATTCTGTCATTACAAGCATACTCCCATTTCAAGCCAGACATTTCTAAGATAATTCAATAGCAAGTGAATATTTAGAGTGAATATTTGCACAGTGCTTTGTGAGACTTCTAAATTCCAAACTGCTTCATAAATCGCTTTGTTTCTAGTGTTGTTTTTTTGCAAATTTTCTTTCAGCAGTTTTTTCTTTTTTAAACCACTGTGTCCTCGATGTGTCAAGTGAGAAAATGTGCCCGGGTGAGGATGCTCATAAATACGGTGAATACATTTCTAGGAACTCCTCAGAGGGATTGGAGAAAAGAAATCCCAGTTGTGGAACAGTGGGATATTTCTGTGAACTTCTATTTACCTCACGTTGAACTTCATCTCACTTATTTACTTTTTTTATTCTGCATCATATATCTAATACAAGTGCCCATTCATCTATGTGGAAGGCTGGAATTACAGTTTTTCCAGTTAAGTACTACATTTACAGTATATCTCATTTTGGCACGGTGATATTAATGTACCCATAAAAAGTCCAACGTTTTATCTCTGTCACACACATACATGCACAAACACACAATATCCTCTCAATTTTTTTCCCAGCTTCCATTCATCTCTCTTCCCCTCTCTCTTTCTCTGTTTCTCTCTCTGTATGTCTCAGTTCGCTCTCTTCCACCGCTGACCTGTGTTTCACTCCTGTGGAAGACCCGTATTAACTGTAACTGGATCTATACAGTCTTTGAAACTCTATTCACCATGGCCAGAAATGAGGCTATTTAAACGTCCTCTAAAAACATGCTTTAGTCTAGCTGGAATGTCGGAGATGGCTTCCATATGTGTGGAACGCAGATCAAAGTTTTCCTTGTTCTTTCTGGACCAAATGAATTGAGAGACTGAAGTCGGTGTTCCCTTGGTTGCAATCAAGCTTCATATAAAATTACTTCTGATGTGTGACTTCTGATGTCCAGTGAGGTTGAGAGATCACACTCATCCTGTAGAACAAGGGCTACCATAGTGCATCCAGTACAACAAACACAACCGCAACAGGTGACTCTTCTTCTTGATCTATTTATGGAATTAAACTGATACAATAAATTGTCATCACAGAAGTTAGTTAGGTCAGGTGAGAGCCAGCCCTAGCCCTCAGTGTTTTATCTCTTTATTACAAATGCTGCAGCTATAACAGTTCCTATAGTGGAGTGTGTCTTCAGATTTAAACTATAGAATCAACAGCAGCTGTAACACTACTTACGGCCTGAGTCCATATAGTGTTTTTTTCTGAGCGCTAGCGTCTTTTTTCAGTTGTTCCCAACGAGAAGAGAGCGCATGTGGCCGCCTAGAGAAAAAGCTCTGCACCCAGTGTGCTTTTTATGAGCACTCCACCTTTTTAGTGCGGCCGCTCCGAGCACTTCTAATTGAAAATCCTTTCAGAAAGGCGCTGGTGTCGTCACTGGTTCTTTTTTTCAGGCAACCAGTCATATGTTAGATGGGGCTCGTCACCCTGGTAACCAAGAAAATGGACGAGAAACTTCCTCAGCCGGTCAGATTGTTGCTGGTGAGTGCTTTTATCACCCTACGCATCGTAAGCTTGTTGTTAGCTGTGTAGTCACCCCCTTAATGTAGCTTTATGATATCGTTGTCATAGAAACAAAACCCACGTGTAGTGTTTTTTCTCTCATCCCAGCGCCCTGCCAGAAAAAAACGTTACGTGGACACAGGACCTTAGAGTCAAAAATGGGTTCCCATTTACAAACAATCAAGGATGCACTCACAGCAGGGTTGTACAAGGTTGTGATTATTATTATTATGATTAAATTATGCATATATATGGACATGTTCAACATTTAGAAATAAAGCAACTTGCTGGAAACCAGTAAAATTGCTGTTTAGAGGCGAATTTGTCCGCAAAACTCATCCTTGCACCCTTAAAAAGACATGTCAGCCATGGCAAACTAACATAAAACATGCTCTAGTGAAAAATGGCAGGAAGACTACACAAAGTAAGCATGTTAGTATGTTTAAAGCAACCTGCTGTTGGGGCTTCCCTGTAGCTTACCTGTAGGGCTTTTAAACTACCCTACAAATTAATGTAGTTAGCTAATGATATGCTAACTCTTAGCTTTGGAAGTAATGCTAGTAACTTACATTAGAGCAGACAAACGCGCTGATTAAACCATTACTTAAACTTTTGCTCATGTATTTATGGTTTTGGTTCAGCATGTGGAGAACTCCAAAGATTAACAGTCCTGCTCCTCATTACAGTTTCTAGGATATGATTGGACAATTACGGTTTGAGCGAGGGGTAAGTCCTTTAGCACTGTTCATTATCCTGCACAATACTGTACCTGCATAATTCTACTCCTTCACAACTGACACATTCCTGAGGGACTTTATTGTAAGGGAAGAGAGTCTATTGTCGAAGTGGCCCAACATCCTCTTTTATACTTCCATTGGTCAATGACATATATATGTCTATTCAATTTTATTAAAAAAATAGAGGTGGAAATAACAAATTATTTTGACTATGTATAGTTTGTTCATTTTTTTCTAAGCTAAGCAATTGCATTACCGTCCACAATGCTGTCCACATTATGGCGGCGCTACAGTCTTTAGTTGAGTAGTAAGTTTGGTGTTCAACTGTTTAAGGTAAATAGCTGAGTGGCCACATACCTGCAACAAGGTTGTCGCATCATCATCGTTTCAGTGGCTTTGGCGGTCTTTCAGTAAGCTTTTGACAACATATACCAAAGGGTGCCAATAGTACTTTTCATTCACCAGCCAGATAAGTTCCAATGCAAAAAACTGATTCAGCCAGTGACAATGATGATTTGGTATACTCAGTTCAGTCTGAGGATTCTGTGTTACAGACTCATAAAGGCACTGAACAACTCTAATACATTTTTCTTTTTCATACAAACTTTCACAATAAGATTAAAAATAGTTAATTTCATGGAGTGCCCAAAGTTGGGACATTGTGCCATTTGATTACACCAAGATGTATTTTTGGCACCATGCAAAGGCACTCCATCACAGCTGGTGGCTCTATGCTGGAGTGCATTTTAGGAAGATGTCTGCATAACCTCCCAGTAACTTTCTATTCTTTCTTTCTTGCATTGCAGGGATCAGAAATAAAATCAGTGGCTTTTGAAATAAAAGTGTCAGACGTGCTTCTTTTAACTTTTACATAAGCATATATTTAATAAATTCAGTATGCCTACTTAAGCTGTCCTTTATTTTTCTATTCTATCTATATCTATCTCTCTACTGTCTGCTTTATAATGTATACCAAAAGACCCCACTAAGAGAACTTAAGTCTCAGTTACTGGAAAACCAAACTTTTGCACATTAAAATGAGGCCATTTTTCTGTATAATAATGAGATGCTGTAATTTGTTAATCATTTACATGACAAATGAAAGATTGACCACAATGTGAAAATAAATCTATGGCTGACATTTGGAATAAAAAATAGGAAATTTATCAATTACGGAGCTATAATTGCTTGGCAAGAGCAATCTCTCCTCCCCCTATTGATTCAGTTTGACAAGTTCCTTCATATTGACAAATCCAGGCAGGCGGAGCAGTGTTCAAGCTACCTCCAGGGTGTCATCCATCTCCCACCCCGAGACTCTGAGCAAACCTCACACCTTAATGCTCATTTAAATGGGACACCAATCATCATCCAAGACAAATGGCCTATTCAGACGTAGTGTAGCATCAGCAGCACCAGGCTGTCTGCAACAGCATGAAACCGGAGCAAGAACATCACAGAAAAACTCTCAATCATGCAGCTGTGTGGAAACAGATATGCAGAAATGCTTCATCAGGTGACTTATCTATTTATGTAAAACTAAATCTCAGTGACACACATTTATACTACACATACATACATACCTTTTAAACTAATCTGAGTCATGAGACAGATGAAAATAATATGAAGACATATTAAACCTTCCGTAAAAATCTTAATATTTCTTATCTACAACACCATTGGATTTTATTGACTTCAAGTGCAGTGTATCTCAAACTGGGGCTGAACAATTCATCATTTTCATATGGAACTTGTGATTTGACAGCTACAATTTTCTAATCTCAAGAGCCGTGATTTTAATTAGAATTTACATAGTTAAATGTCTTAACAAGCTGTAGGAGAGGAAATGTCATCGACTGTTTCAGAGCTGTGGGATTCAGAGCTGTAAAGCAGTTATCAGCAGCTAAACAGCAGAGCTGTCAACATTATCATGATCAAGTGTCAATATTGAATATTGATTAATGTTAATTATACTGACTGACTTATTATTCTATCTGACTCTGTTTAAATGTAGAAAAAAATATGGTGGTGATCATGCATGCTTAAAATTGTAGGCCACAAATGCAAACTTTGAGTTTAGTATATAGAATTAATGAAATTTAAATTGCCATCAGGTCAGAAAAAATTGCAATTTGATATTTTTCTCAAATCATTCAGCCCTATCGCATACTAAGACCAAAACCATGCTGAGGCTCTGGCTCGACTAACTAACTAAGGTGCTAAATCACACCACACTACACAACTGAGCTTTTTTCTCAATTAACCAAGCTGTATACACAGCGACTCTAGAGGCCATAAAAGACAACTACCCCTTGTAGAGCTGTAGAATATACCACCCCAGTCAGATCAGAGCTATCTGTTCTTCTAAACACACTTTGCTATTGCTTCATTTTGATTGCCAGTGCTATAAAAATGAATGAGTGACAGAAATAATCCATAGTTAAGGTTCTAAAGCCAGCTGCAGCAGTTGTTGTAAGGGTCAATAATTCAGACTAGATAAGACATACAATTGGTGTTAAGGCACCAAATGACTTGAAAAAGTCTTACCCCGAGGACACATCACTGCAACCTCTGCCATTGCTTTAAACAGTAAATAGAGCTTGCTACATCTGATATAGCACACTACGGATGATTTGGATATTGCATCGCTCTTTCATCAGACATTATGAAAGCATGGAGGAGCAATCATTTCACTCGTTACTCACAGTTTTGATGATCTGTGTGTGTGTGGGGGGGGGGGGGGTTATGCTGGCAGATGTGGGCTCTGTCCTGAGGCGAGCCCTTGAAATCTTCAAGTGACAGGTTCATTGGCTTGACCGCCAGGTGGGACCTCGGCATGGCAACCTCCTGTCCATTTTCCTAGGCATGCTCTCATTGTAAAAAAGCAGCTGTGTAAACACACAGGAATGAATATCTCATTTTAAAATCACAGACGGCCTGGACCAGAGGAAGACACTGGATCTAAGTGCTGAGGGGAACATATAAAGAAAAGCTGGACGACTGTAAAACCACAAAATATTTACATGGTTTGGCGTGTTGGGAGTATGGCTTTAACTTCCTGCCGGCAAAAACTGAGGAAACAGTGCATGTAATAGATCGTGATATTAGGCTTTCAAGGCTTTAAAGCTGCTCTTCTCTTTTCTTCTTCTCTCACTTTTTATATTAACAATGGGTCAAATGTCTACTTGTACTGTTAAAGTGGTCACTTCAGCTACGTTTAGACTGCAAGCAAAAGTGACCCAAACAAATCTTTTTGCTCATAATGTGATGTATTTTTGCATTGGCGGGAGTCACTCTGTGAATACAAAAACATTAATTAAATTTAAAAAATGAAATGTGGCCACCAGACTTTGCAGTTCCCCTCAGCTCTGTGGAGCGTTGTAGCATCTTTCAGCTCATTGTTCTGGTTTTACAACCCGCAACTCTAGTTTTATGGTTCAGTCTCATTGCTTGTTCAACGTCATTTCCAGCAATCAAGCTCACATAAAACACTTATACGCTACCTGCCCAGCGAACAGCCAAAGTTAGCAGCTAGCTGGTGGACACAGTGGAGCATTCTGCTACTAAAGAACCAAATATTTTTCTCAGGAGATGGTGGAGATTAAAACAGAACTAAATGGAGAGTGAATATTAGACTTACATCATTCAATGGGCAGCCAGAAACATGACTCTAAATGAATGATGTTGCTCCATATGATGGATGTGTAAATAGGCACTCTTTGCTAACACATTTGCCTCAACAACTTTATAAGGTACATCAATGTTGTGTTTGCAGCTTGTTACTGCTTTTTTGCCCCAGTTCTCCCCAGCCGATTCCTCTTCTCTCACAATAATGCTCTGCAGAGAAACAAGAATTCGGGAAATGAACAAAACAGTAAGTATGCTAAACCAAAGACGGTTTCCCATGGAGGACAAAACTCTGGACAGTAACATCACTCCTTACAATGCAGAGCCTCAGAATTCAACGAGTCATATATCAACTCAGAAGAGGAAATTGCAGATAACTACTGTAAACTAGAAAGTAAAGCAGAAATGCTGGTTGTGTTCATAGCTACTATTGCTAATGTGACAAACAAAGAGAAGAGTTGGGGAGAACCTGTAGAAGGTTATAGGGAGAGTCTGTGTGTGTGTGTGTGTGTGTGTGTGTGTGTGTGTGTGTGTGTGTGTGTGTGTGTGTGTATGTACAAGAGAGATGTAATGGGGTAGAAAGTTGGTGGTGTTGACTCTCGTGAGATAATCTCAACACTGTGCTGTGTCTAATGCACCAGTATTTTCTAATCCCGTAGGGTTTAAATTTGGGAGAAGATAATCTGTACAGTTTCTCCTCGTGTTTGATGCAGTCTGATTTGGTAACTAGTTATGCTTTTAAAGGGGTCTCAAATGTGAGCCTAGATTCAATGTTTTATGTTGAATGTTTGCATTTACATGTACATTGCCAACTTTAAATTTATAGTCTAGCACCTACATCAGAATATAATGCACTACTGGTGATTTCCTGGCTTTGGTCTTAGGAGAGGACTCAGTTTTGTCAGTTTTGTCAGTCTTGAGTCAGACCCAGGTCCGATTTGGACCACACCGCTCAGTTTTGGACTCAACTTAAGTGGGCACTACAGTCCAGTCTGTAGGGGTCTGCTGGCTTCAAACTCTAGACTCTCCATCTGTATGTTTCCAAGCTTTTTCTCCCTCCCTCATCATTAACATCCTTTTCACAGACACAACCATGCTGGTGCTTATTAAATTTATCTGGTGAGTGGACGCCAACTGTCGCTGGTCTCCATCATGACCTTCTTACAGGGGTCACGCACACGGGTCGCATCCATCAATCTCCTGTTTATTTGACAGCAGCAGCAGTTTGATGTTTAGGGTTTAAACATACCCTTTAGTTTCCATCAACATCAGTAATAACAAAGAGGAAGATATGATATTGTGGAATATTAGGCCCACATGATCCCTGAGCATGCAGCTGGAGATGTTAAAAAGGAGGAAGTACAACTACAGCCTCATGCTATGTTACATGAATGTGTAAATTACATGAACAGTCACTTCATTACACTATCTATTGATTCTGGTCCCATTTTGTAGTGTTTATTGCAACATAAGTTATTTCCTTTTTCCAGAGAAAATCCAGTCATAATCTGTGAAAAATGTATGGTGAACCAAAAAGTACAAGGTGACATCACGCTCACCCCCAACTTATACAGTAAATACAGCAGTCCACTGTCAGCAGTGGATGGACCAGTGCCACATACCACTGCATTTGTAACCTAAATTGTTTTGTCAAAAACACAAATGAAAGTTTTGTCTTTCAGAAAGTATGTTTGAATGTATGCTGTTAAATGCTGTGATCTGAAAACATAGCAACATTCCTAAAAATAAAAATAAAAACATTTACAGGGAAAGAAACACAAGCAGTCATACGATCAAACAGGGTATAATCAAACCTCCAGATTAGCCAAACATATTTGGAAGAGAATATGAAGGCAAACAGTCAATTTTTTTACCCAACTGTCCATTGTAAACATTCAAAGGCAGCGCATAACAGATCCACACCTGATTTGTTTTTTTATTAATTTGGCAATATATACTGTTAGAATATTATGTAGTGCCTTTAACTGAGAAAAATGAAGTAATATTCCATTTTTGAGCAAGCACTGTGAAATACCATCACCCTGGCTACCCTGTGTGTGGATTGATCCCTTGAAACCTGCACTGAATGTGGTGAATCAAAGTATACAGAGCAAAGCATCCTGGGTAAAGAGCCTGCGAGCACATACCAGCTATGACAAATGCAGCTTTGGTGGATACAAATTGAATTATTCAGACTCAGAGGCATCAGGCTGGATGGGAAAAAGATCATTGGTTTGTGTTCTCGTGTCCATCCTTCATGCTGTGGAACAATGACAAAAGCAAAGGCGAAGCAGAGGTCAGCATCTATCATCCGCTGCAACATGCAATTAATCAGCATTTTTGTTTTGCTTGTGTGTGTCTGTGTGTGAGAGAGAGAGAGAGAGCATGAGAGAAAGCTATAGAGTGATGGAGGGGGGGGGGTTATTTCAATCCTGACTTGATCAATGCACCACAATAAATTTGTCTGACTCAGTGTGAGTAGTGAAAATCAAAGAAACAGCAGCAAGGTCAAAAGAGCTTACTCGCCTTCAGTACACACTACTGTATACAGTACAGCACAACACACACACACTGCTGCAATCAAACAGTAGGATCCTAGCTGTAACTTATACAGTACACTCTGGACACCACAGTTGTCCTGGACTCTTTCAATTGCACTGTAGCGTTAAAACAAACACAATTCACCAGACAGTACACTGTCTCACTGCTGTCATGCAGAAAGACTGTCGGTTTAGATCCTTTTAATACAGTTACTTAAAATTAGGAATTATATGTTATTTCATAAGACCACTGGATAAATGCTGTATGTCCCAATTCAAAGTATAAAGTTATACATTATTATAACTTATTAAATTATGAAGTAAACACAATGTAATATTAATGCTAATTATCATACCAGACATACTGACAGACAGGAATAGATCAGGATCAGGAATAGATGTCAATCAAACAGACCTTGTGACAGCTACTGCCAATTTGATTAGTCAGTCAGTCTTTCAGTTAGTCAGTCAGTTAGTCTGTCGATCTTTTAGTTAATTAAAAAAACAAGGACAGAAATCAGGAGCAGGATATTAAAGAGCAACATGACACATTTGCCAAGCTATATTACCCGTTCTTCATTGATTGATTGATTGGTTGATTTGACTAGATTTTTTGCTAGCTATTGCCTTTGCTGTCGCCTCACTAACAGACAGAACACTAATAGTGATTTTAGTCTGCATGCTGGTGTTTTTGAGAAGACATGCGTGGTGGCCCAGTACGCAACAAGGCTCCTATTTTGAATGTTGGAATGTATTAAAATTTGATAGCATCACAAATGAGAAAATAGCTTGCTACACCCCAAAACTCAACCCCTGACTATATCGTTTCTATTTCTTACATTTATTTTTCATTTTGCCAGTACTTGAGGAGCAAACAACTTGTTTGTCATTTGCTGTAGTCAGATGTATTCCTGCTACTGTACACAGGAATTAACATAATGAGAACTCAACAGCATTTATGTATCTGTTTTCTGCATTTATCAATATCATTCTTATTGTCTTTACTCCTTTGTCTCAATTTTCCTTTGATATAAATGATTATATATGTTGCTTCGTTCGTCTTCTGTTTTCCCTTTGTTGTATCCTATTACCACACAATTTGCTACAACAACCTCAGTTCCTCACAGGGATCAATAACATTTCACCTAATCATTAATCATATCATATCTTATCCTCCCCAGGACACAGACTAAGAGCTGCTGGGGAAAATAAATAGAAAGCTAGTGTCTGTTGTCAAAAGCTCTTCTCTACAGCACACAGCAGATCATTATGCCTTTGGTGCACATGAGTAACACATTTCTCCAGGGCCAAATATGAAAGTAACCATTTGTATTCTGTTGGCCGCCCAGTCAGCGATACTCTGTGTCTTTTTTTCTTTCTTTGGATGCCTCTGCGGAGTCCATCTCACTAAAGAGTTGGAAATCAAACCACCATTTGAAAGGCTCCTCATATCCCGGCATAATTTGCTAGATTGGTTCGGCATTGTGAAGTCCGAAAGCTTCAGTATGGATTTTGCCTCTGAGAAGCCGGTGCCGTCTCTGTGAGATCAAAGCAGCTGAGACCAGATGATCTGTGCAGTGTTTAAGACAGCTCTGAGGGCCTGCAGACGTGACTGGACTGCCTAGACCGGGTCAGAGTCCTAAGAAGAGGTGATGGATTCCACCAGCCCCGAGGCGGGATGGATGAAACGTGAGGCGGTGGAAACGTGTTCCCTAATAAAGTGTTGGTGAAAGAGCTTTGAATGTGGTTGGGACAGTAAGGTAAGGTTTGTATTGAAGCATTTTACTAGAGAATAATGATTACAGGTGGAACGCACACAACCTGATGGCTACCTTTACATAAATAAAGACTGTCCATGACTCGGTTTCGGTCGATGCTTACAAGCCTTATAGGCTAATCCGCCGCCTGATTTATGTGTAGAACTCTGTAGTGACGCCACCGTTACTGCGTTGGCATATTGAAACAGAATGCATCTTCACCGACTGTGAAAGCATTAAATATTTGGACTGATCACACTTCAAAGGGTGAAGGTAGCTTGTGTGAATGTCTCAAACTAGTCTAGCACACTAGTGAAATTAGGAGAAAATTTGACATTAAAGGGTAATTCTGGTATTTTCTATTTTACTTTTTTTTTTAATACAAATTTTAGGGTCTAAATGACTAATAGGTACAAAAAGTTTTGGAATTGGTCCAGTAGATCACCTCAGCCAGCATCCACGAAAGGATCCCTACAGAGACAGACCATTTGTTAAAGAGTAAGATCCTTTTTGTTTAACCAGAAACACTGTTGTCTTCCTGCAACAACTCAACCTCGCCCAAGATTTCAGACTTCTCCTTAAGTGAGAATTCTGGTTAAACAAAAAGGATCTTACTCTTTAACAAACGGTCTGTCTCTGTAGGGATCCTTTCCATAATGTTGTCAGACACTTAGAATAACAGTCTGAGCTTGTCAGGGGCAAAAAAAGCACTTTCAGCGGATGGACTTTGACCGGCGCAGTTGACCACAAGGATTACTTTGCAGCCATTGCAGCCTGTTCGCGGCTGCTGGCTGAGGTGATCTACTCAACCAATTCCATGTATTAGTCATTTAGTGTAAAAATAGGGCCCAGGTTTAAAAATACCGGAACTATCCTTTAATGTACCACTTATGTCTGTCCTCCGCTTTCCCTTTCAAAGCACTGTGGGATAGCAGGTAATGCACAGCCAACCAACCATCCATCCATCCATTTTCTTCCACTTTTCCAGGTCTGCTTTACTTATCATGGTACTGTCTCCTGTATTAGCTAGAAGACACAACTGCTCACTCTGGGGCAGAGGGAATATTGTGTTAACTGGTTTATTCATGAAAAGAGAGGCTCAGGTCCAGGTCTTATTCAGGTTAATCTGCCTACATGAACCTTTGATTGTGTGCAGACGACAGCTCAGCATGTAAATGGAACTTACTTTAAAAAAGGCACTGTTTGGTTAAAGCTTAAGAAAGCATTATGTATCAACCATAGACTGTATATAAATATGGACGATATGACAGCTCCCCAAAAGTGAAGCGAAAACTTCTGGATCGCCCCCTTGTGGCTGGCTGCAGTATAGGTCATAAATCCCACCCCCTCCATGTTAGCGGATGGGACATGGGCCAAACTGAAAAATCAAAGTACACATCAAATAAAATGTTCCCAAAGATGGTTTCTGTCATTTTAGGTAGTTCTTATCACTGATGTTTGTTCAAGTGTTCATTTTTCTGATAAGTTTGGCTTAATTAGTTATTTGATGCTATAAAAAGAGGGTGTCACATCATGATTGACGTCATGAGTGTGCTTGCGATTGGTTCGGGACCTCGATAACTACTACACAGACTCTGGCTCCAAATGATGTCACCAGCATAAGATGGCAGCACCTGTATCCCGGACATTTTGGATATTTTGGCTTAATTTTTGTACAGTGGGAGGAAGTGGAGACGCATCGGCCATCTTTATATACAGTCTATGGGATCAACAGCATGATCATAAATAGATTAGAATGAATGCACTTGTTTATCCAAGTGCTAAAAGAGTGACATCAGATTATTATAATCTCAAAAGGTTTTATGTGACAACAATGTACTCCAATTCACGAAACAGTAATTATTACCATCAGCAACCGCTTTACTACTTACAACTATTAAACTATTAAAGTCCACTCAAAACTTATATAAAGGAATGGTCAGATAATCATGAAGTAACGTACTACATTGCAACTACTCAGTATGACATACTGCTTTACTTGGGGGTGCACAAACAGAGTAACTATTAAGTAAAAAAAGTAATGAATGAGTGGCTACTACTTCAGAGCTAATCAGGAACAAGCTTACATTTCTAGCTATTTGGGGGCCCCTATTTTGTGAAATATATAGATATATATATATTTGAGCATATAGGTGCTTTCACTCAACACAGGAGGGTGCCTGGCTACCAAGAGAGACCGACATTTTAATTAAAAAAAATAAAATAAAAAGGCTAAAATGGCAGCTGGGGGCCCCCTGGTGGCTTCGGGGGGCCTATGAAACCGCATAGTCCACATATAGCAAGAAATGGCCCTGGGAACGAAGAACGTGGTCATTATTTCGATTCACAGATACTTATGAACTGATCATTACCTAATGAGTCATTAATATAGTATCTCCCAGTCTGTTCTCTAGTAACTCATCATTATCTACTTTATAGTCCTCGATTCGGAGTTCTTCAGGAACTACTCATTAACGGTTCATTAATTATCAGGTCGTTCCTGAGTCGTTTCTCTCTCGTTCCTTAGTAACAACTCACATTTTTGTGAATCGTATTGTAAAGTGTTACCCCATGTTTTAACACTAACTGCATCAGATTCAGTTTTTGTAAGTAAAACATTTAACTAAAAGAATGTTATTTGTCACATTTAGACATCACATGTACCTAATTCTATATGATCTGGAAGAATAACACTGCTTACAGAGCAGCACTGAGAGCTCCACACACTCACACATGACAAAAGACAGAGCGGCAAGTCCTCTCCTTCTTCCGTTTATTCTAAAAATGAGCAGGAATGTCAGGAATGTCTTCCCCAGGGCCAGGAATGTGTATTTACAGAGAGTGAAATGGCCAAGCCTAATTAGCATTCCAGTTTCCTGTTCCCTGTTCCCTGTGTTTCCTCCTCTACTGAATATCTAACTAAAGTTGATTTTGGCAATAAAAAAAAGCCTAATGATGCTCATGTGAAGTCACTAGGCACTGTAATCACATTGTAAGTGCATGATAATTATTAAACTCAGAATATACTATAATGAGCAGAATGTGCAAAGCGCAAGAAAATACAAACCTACAATATGTCATAAACAATGACATCATTCCCATCACTTAGCTTGTAAGTTAAAGAAATAGTTGAACATTTTGGGAAATGCTTATTTGCTTTGTTTCCATCAATGAGATGAGGAGACCGACATCAGTCTCTGTGATTGGGGGACAGCACTTTAATTGACCAATCATCAGCCAGACAGAAATGTGAAGCTGTGAATGCAACCAATCAGTAATCTCCAGTAACTCCCTCTCTTTAGTTTTTGTTCTAAAATAACTTTTAGCTTTATTTCTTTTTATCTTGATTTACTATATTATGTACATGACTTTACAAGAGTTAAGCTGTTAAACTGTTTTGTAGCCTTCATTAAAAGGTTGTGAAATTACAGGTATGCATGAGGTGATAGCAGCTTGAATAATAATCAGTGGAAGCTCATGACTCAAGAAATTGGGGAGGACAGGAGGAAAACCAACCCACGGTGTCATGTTATTTTACCCCAAATCCTTAAAATAAAAATAAAAATCACAATAAATGGATGAACATCCTCCATGCCATGCAACCCGTGCAGCAGTCCGTCGCCCATACCGGGATCCAGTCCCGGGTGAGCAGAGTGCTGCAGCATGCTTCCCTTTTGCCGGCCTTGCGGATGTCGCTGTTTAATCAGCATTTTAATCAGAATTTCAATAATGGAAGAAGAGAGAAAAAATATTTTAGAAATTATACTGAGATTTGGTAATGGTTTATTTCAACCGATTACTCTTTCTTATATTTTGAAATAGAGTCATATAATAATAGCTGAATAATGATGAAGCTAGAATATGCTGCATAATGAATTCACATTTATGCGAGCTAGCACTAGACGTCATAGCAACTTATAGTTACTTTTCTATATAATTATAGAAATAATAATTACGACTATGGCAGGGGGACACAGTTAGCCTGGCTCTGTCCAAAGTAAAAAAAGACAGGGAAGAAGAAGACAATAAATAAACACAGATGTACACAATGCAGGTTTCAAACTTTTAAGAAAAATCGGCTCTTTTTATGAGGAAGGAAATGCGTTAAACACATTTGTTAGACCTCAAGGATACACACAGTGGGTTTTGGTGAGTAACACTGAATGTAAACAGAAACATTACAGAAACTTACAAGAAACTCCACAGGGCACCGATAAGCTTAGTTTTAATTTGGTTGTAACTTGTGTTTTCAATCAAGACAGAGCTGGCTAGCTGTGTCCCCCTGCCTCCAGTCTTAATGCTAAGCTAGGCTAATCACGTCCTGACTCTAGCCCCATACCAATCTTTTTATCTCAACTCTCTGAATAAGTACGTCAATTTTCCAATAATGTAATCAAATTCATATCTTGATGTATTGTATCATACACTGATCATCACTCAGAATCTATGATGCCTTCAGGTGTCTTACTTGTCTATACAGAAAGCGATTCAGCCGTGTTTCTCAGTTGTCCATGTCAAGCATGTCTGACGGAACAGGTAGACTTCTGTTTTAAACAGTCCAGCTGTCTACACAGGACACATAACAACCTGAAGCATATTTTTACACTTCAAGTCTGTTCTCTTCTGTTTTTACGCACGTAACTACAATGACTGTGTGCTGGGCTCTGACCGCTGCCAAAACACGACTGACCTACACTCAATACTGTGCCTGAACGCATCCTGTGTAGACAGACGAAGCACTGAAGCTGCTGCTCTGCTAACGTGCTGATCACGCTACGCCTCCTGTGTATACATGTTGTAACATTCGACTTAAAATTTCACTTCTAACACCAACACACTGTCATGTAATGAGCTGGTAACAACTGTTTTTGACAGCAATTTTAAGCACCACGATGATTTAAACAAGAAGCATTCATTCAGTTAGTTCTCATGCAGACTGCTCTATATCAGCTGTCACAGAGGATGCTGAAGCTACACAGGCCTAACTAACTGACAGGGCCATGGCCCGGCCCGCTGTGTCCCGACAGGAAGGGGGAGGGAAGGTGAGCAGG
Source organism: Macquaria australasica (assembly GCA_005408345.1). Classification (NCBI taxonomy): domain Eukaryota; kingdom Metazoa; phylum Chordata; class Actinopteri; order Centrarchiformes; family Percichthyidae; genus Macquaria; species Macquaria australasica. The sequence goes on along the minus strand of SEMN01000926.1, from coordinate 62,720 downwards.
AAGGAGAAGCTTGAGGAGGACAGGGTGGAGGACAGAGTTGTGTCCTTGCTTTGAACCAGCCTCCATTTCTGCAAATTTCCCAAAAATAACCTCTGGAATGTCGTGCATGTACGACAAGGGCTATGCTCCCTCTGCTCGTCTTCATTGAGGAGGATTTTTAGGAACATATTGAATGTCTCTGGCTCCACAAGCTGAGAATCTGAAGAGGATTCCCATTTTCTATTGAACACCCCCCGTCCACACACACACACACACACACTCTCTCTCTCTTATCATTGTCGTCTTTGAGGAGCAGGGGGGAGGGGGCGGCGAGGTGCCAGGGACACCCCCCTCGCCAGACACTGCGAACGGGTACAAACGCTTGGCACAGCGAGGCAACGAAATTGCCAACAGCCACTCTGGCAACCATCGACTCTGAAGGTTCAGTGAGAGGTGAATCATCACTCACCAACAGTAAACACAGAAACAAACTGCACGCTGTACAGTAAACACTGCCGCAAGCTGCAACTGCAAATATCATCAGCTGGAAATTACAAACCAAAATAATGGAAATTATGTAAAGTACTCTCTATTAATAACGTGTGTGTAACTGTGAAGTGAAGCTGCTGGAATCAAGTGGGTACCAGTAAGTTATTGCAAGACATTTTCAATTTCTGTCATCAGCTGTTAACTACATATGAAACATGTAATTCATTAGTATTATTTTGCTTTCAAATAGTTTATAATCATTGTTGGGACTTTGTGTATACCTAAAGCACTATACCGGTGGTTTTGCATGTATCCAGGTAATACAGATAGATTTACATTACTGCTGACTCTTCTGAACATTTTGATCCCCAGTGTTCAGTGGACACAAGACTGGAGCATGTCTCTTGTGGCTCTTTTCTCCACTTCGCTATCTTTAGGCGCCTGGCCTATTTTGCGGGAGCAGCTTACAGGCTCCTCTCCTAGAACCCTGTGGCGCAGTCAAGTGCGCACTTTTGGTATTTGCCTGGCGCACCTGTGGCGCACTTGGATACGGGGTGATCAGAAAGAATACATTATCGTGCATTATAGATTATTTAGAGCCTGTGACAATCAAAAGAAAAGCGGAAAGAAAAGTTTTAATTGATCTACGGTTTTTCAAGGAGCTGTGTGAACTTCTTCTCAACATGCCTGTTGATTTGCAGTAGAAACTGTAGAATAATTCGCCAAAACAACAAGTCTGATGTACACATAAGCGCAGAGGTTTCTGTGGGCATTTTGCCACAGTCTTGTGCTGGTTGTGCAAAATATACCCACTGGATCATAATTGTGTGGATGGAGCAGATACCTGCTGCCTTCAGACGGCTGTAAAGAGAGTCACCAGAGTAAAGGAAAGGCCTTTAGTATAGGCCACTAACTGTCAGAGCTGGTAAGAATCACTCCTTAATCTTTATTCTGTCTGTCTGACATTGATGCCATTATATTTATCAGCCACTTCTTCTATCTGCTGGTGGTACATACCGTGCAGGGGTTTGTCCTCCCATGATGGTTCCACCTGCTCTCCTTCCTCATCCGGCTTCTGCTGCCTGAGGTACTCACTAAGCATCTCATCACTTGGGGCCATCTTCCTGATGTACTCATGGATCTTTGTTGTTTCATCCTGGATAGTGGTTCTGACGCTAACTAGTCCTCGGCCTCCTTCCTTCCCCTTAGTGTACAGTCTCAGGGTGCTGGACTTGGGGTGAAATCCTCCATGCATTGTGAGGAGCTTCCTGGTCTTTATATCAGTGGCATCGATCTCCTCTTTTGGCCATCTTATTATGCCAGCGGGGTATCTGATGACGGGCAGGGCGTAGGTGTTCATGGTTGCCATTTGCTTGCGGGATCCCAAGGTACTTGTAGCTGTCCTCCACATCTGCTATGTTGCCTTCTGGTAGTCTGATCCCTTCAGTTCTGACTACCTTCCCTCTCTTGGAGAGGGAAGGTATAAAAATCCAGCCACACTTGTCTAGTCCGAATGACATTCCAATGTCGTCGCTGTAGATCCTGGTGGTGTGGATTAGTGAGTCGATGTCTTGCTCACTCCTGGCATACAGCTTGATGTCATCCATGTAGAGAAGGTGGCTGATGGTTGCTCCATTTCGTAGCCGGTATCTGTAGCCACTCTTCGCGATGATCTGGCTGAGAGGGTTCAGGCCTATGCAGAACAGCAGTGGGGATAGTGCATCACCTTGGTATATGCCGCACTTGATGTGTGTGGCAATGAGTCATAGGCTTTCTTGTAATCAATCCAGGCGGTGCACAGATTGGTCTGTCTGGTCTTACAGTCTCGAGTGACTGCTCTGTCTACCAGCAGCTGGTGCTTGGCTCCCCTGGTATCGCTACCAATTCCTTTCTGGGCCCTGCTCATGTATTGGGCCATGTGCCTATTCATCTTAGCCGCTACGATGCCTGACAGGAGCTTCCATGTTGTACAGAGGCAGGTTATTGGCCCCCCTTCTGGGGGTCCTTCATGATCAGGACCTTCCGCCCTTGGGTTAACCACTCTGGGTGGGTCCCATCCATCAGCAGTTGGTTCATCTGTGCTGCCAGGCGTTCATGGAGTGCAGTTAGTTTCTTGAGCCAGTAGGTGTGGATCATATCCGGGCCTGGTGCTGTCCAGCTCTTCATACCTGACACTCTTTCTTGGATGTCTGCCATTGTGATGGTTACTGGCTCTTGTTCTGGGAGATTGCTATGGTCTGCTCTTAGATCCTAGATGGTGTTATGTGATGCCTCCCATATGCTCTTCCAGTATTGTCCAGTCTCAGCTTGTGTTCTTGTGTTATTACCCTGCCACTGAATGTTTAGGAGAATAAACATTCTGTTTAGGGCCTCAGGTATGGGCAGCTTGTTGTACTTCTTAGGCAGCCCTTTCTGCATCACACCTTTCTGTAGTTCTGATAGCTGGCTAACTTCCCTCCTTCTCCATGGAGGATACTGCTCCTTATGGCTCTTATTCATCTTGCCAAGCATCTCAAGGATCACTGTTGCTGTGGTGTATGTCAGCTTATTGGTCCCAGTGATGGTCGCAGTAGGGATTGTCTGTAGTGCTGCGTTTACATCTTCTAGTAGACTTTCAGAGGGTACTTCAGTTAGTCTTGCTAATCAGCCACGGGGGTTCCAGGTGTCCAGCTTGGTTATGATCTTCAATCTCAGGTCAGCTGCTCTTGCGTTAAGCCTCTCTGCAGGGCTTGTTATTGGGGCTTGGTACCCAATCTCGGGTGGGGATGATGATGAAGATATCTCCCTGCTGACCTGTCGTCCTGGCTCCCCCTTGCCATAGCGTTGTTGTTGTACCCCCCACTGAGCTATCCAGCTGCGATGCTATATCTATATCTATATATCTAATATATATATATATATATATATATATATATATATATATAGCTGCTGAACAGCAGATCAAGAAATTACCAAACTCATATAATCTTTTTCACATTTGTTTGCCTATTTTTTGTCGTCTGGATTTTGATTTTCCAAAAAGGCAGCTTATCCAGGCTTTTCTGCAGACTACTATGCAACTTCAGACATTTGAATGTCCTTGAACACAAGACCTGGGAGAGTTTGAAAAATCCTCTCTGCTTGCAACCCCAGTACAACACACAAATAACTTACCAGCAAATTCTTCAATTATGTAGCCTAATATACCCATGTAAAGCAAGATTCAGGTCTCTGCAAGTTGATTTTCAAAGCCCACTAAGACAAAAGACTATACATATGTGAATATGAATATCTTTAGAATTAAGTGAAGAGTTATTCATGGTATAGAATACAGACTCTAACTTATCCTTGGCATGTCAGGTGTGTTTGATATTCAGAGGGCTGCAGGGGTGAAACTGCCATACAGGTTGTAATTAAGCAGAGGATCAAACTCTGATGAATTGATTCAGACTCACCATAATTAGTGACTTGACTCATCTCTCAGCAGGAAAAGAACTTGAGCACAGAGTGTGTTCATGTGTTGTTAACTAGACTTACTGTGAGTAAGTGTAGTTCATTAAGGCCGCCTACTTTCTGCATATTAAAAGTCTCACTGCTGAGTGGGGAGTGTATTTGAACACCACTTTCCAATGTGGTTGCTTTAATTACCTCCAGAAAAGCCCAGAATAGAAATAAATAAACTCATCTGAGAAGTGAGGGATGAGGGAGAGGGAGGGAGAGGCGGGGTAAGCAAGAGTAAGAGAAAAGAGTTGAGGGAGAATATAGGGGTTTGTTTCTGCTCTTGTTACAGTCACCATTAGAACTACTGCGATGCTCTTCTCAACCATTATGTCAAATATAAATCCACATTTAAGAAAGTTTGACAGCAACTTTGCTGCTGTGGAAGGAGAACCACCACCTGTACTCTTCCATGTGGAGACAGCAACGACAGCAGGAAAAAGTTCACAAATGAGCTAAAACCACCTGAGAGAAGTTTATCAACTTTACAAGAGATTGTCTTTAACTCTGCAGCACTGAACATTGCCTAATGTACCAAATGAGGTGACAATTAGGTGTAAGCCACACACTCTCTCCATTAGGGTCTGTTTTGTACTTGCTGGTTTTTTTAAGTTCCCCTCCACTCAAAATATGTTTTTCTTCTTGTTCCTCCAGTTGAATGTTTGAGCTTCACTGTGCAGAATGATGTATGTACAGAGTTTGACACTAGAAGGATGTTTTCACATTCATCTGCTGAAAGTGGAAATATTCTATGTGCTCATTGAAAATCTGATTAGCATGATTTGTGACATCACAAATAGTTTGGAAGCCAATCCTGGTCCAATATTCAACTTACAAAAGTGTGATGTGGAAACTCCAGCACACACTCAGAATGAACTTGACAGTAAAGTAGGAAACACCTGTTGTCCTGCAGTTCAACTAATAGATTTTTAATGAAGGAGAAGGAGTAGATGTCATTTCAAAGGTTTTAACAAGATAATTGTACTTTTTTTGTGAAGCATATCAGATACAAATTATTATTCAAAGCAATTTATATACATGTTAAAACATGTCTGGAAGGGATCTTTAAGGTTTGTTCAGACAGAACACTAAACACATTTTAGGGGGTTAAGTGGTTCATACAACTATGTTGGAAATCAAAGGTGTTTCTAGTTGTTTCCGAATGGCCAAACTTAGTGGCACTTATTTAAACCCAGCCATCATAGAGAGGGGTGATAAGCGATATTGTTTTAATATGGGAATAGCCTCTCGTGGAAGACATTTATAGTGTTGAACAAGGTTGCTCATATGAATAGTGAGAGCGAGAATGAGAGCTAGAGAGATCAAGTTCAAACCCTGGTTCCTTTCTGACCTCCACACAGCTGGCCAGTCCCAACGTGAAGTGCGTGTGAATGTCAGATTGTTGGTTTTGAAAAGTTACAGAAATGGTCGGACACAGCCCCCCCTAGTCCAACATCGCAAAGGTGTGGGAGGAGGTTTCTGAAGCTATTCGACTATCCAACAAGCACTTGTGAAGAAGCATACAGGCAGCTTCATGCGCGATTGCACACAAAGTCAATGAAAAGATGGGAGTGAGCATAAACACACACAAATTAGTTCTAGTTGGTGCAAATTGAGTTACAGGTGCATTCGCACGAGTTGAAAATATTTTAACTTGAGTGAAAAATGTGAGCTTATTCCAAGGTTTTATAAATCCATCCATATCCATCATCCATCCATTATCTATATTTGCTTATCCTTAGAGGGTCGTGGGGGGCTGAAACCGATCCCAGCTGACATTGGGCGAGAGGCAGGGTACACCCTGGACAGGTCATCAGTTAATCACAGGGCTGACACATAGAGACAGACAACCATTCACGCTCACAGTCACACCTTTTAATTAACCTAACCTGCATGTATGTCTTTGGATTGTGGGAGGAAGCCAGAGTACACAGAGAGAACCCATGCAGGCATGGGGAGAACATGCAAACTCCACACAGAAAGGCCCCAGCAGACCGGTGAGTTCGAATCAAGAACCTTCTTGCTGTGAGGTGACAGTGCTAATCACTGTGGTCACCATGCTGCTGGTTTTATAAATCAACTTCATAAATGTATAGAGGCCTAGAGTTCCTGACGAGTTCAGAGATCAGTCAGAGTCTGAGCACAACACTCAGTTCAGTGCATAAGTTGCTAAATAGCTTACACCTAACACTTACACTGTGTGTACAGTCTGTACATTGGCTGTATGCTAAATACAGACTCCACAAATAGTCCAGTGGTCAAATTGACCTCAGTGACTCCAAGCAAAAATTTGATTTGCATTCTGTCCGAACATGTAAGGTTTGTGGGGACTGGGGGGCCCACTGTACGTATAAAAATGCTTTAACGTTTAGGATAACTACAAGGTCAGAATACCTCATTATGGGTAAAAAAAGGGAGATCTACATTACCTCAGTCACTAACATTGACAAACAAAAAATAAATAAATAATAAATCATTAATTTAATGCACCACCTGGGGAGACCCAAGTTTAATAATCCCTGTCATATTTGCCACAGCTGAGCACTCATTCTTAGCTCAGAATGACTAAAAACTATTTGAGGAACGAAGTGGGACATTATGTGGGATATTATGCCTTGAGTAAACAAGGAAAGAAGGTGGACACGGTGCAGATTGTGGAGGACTTTGTGGAGAATACTGATGAGAGAAGTGAATACAACATGGTTATAATATCAGCCACTGATGGTTTGAAACCTTCTCTCCATAGAAGGTTTGGTGGTGTTTATATTGTTTATACATCTATAACCCCCTTTCCACCAACGCAAACCTAGTTCTAATTCTGGGTTGGTGCTGGTGCCAGTTCGTAGTTGGTTCAACTTGTGAACCTTCTAAGAACCGGTTTGCTTTTCCACGGGCTAGAGATCCACGTCATTACGTCACTGTGTACGTCTGCGCTTTCCCAGCAAAACTAGCGCCATCTTCAAGCACAACAACAACAATGGCGGACTACATTGACTACATTGTCTCTTTACAGGCAGACAACTCTATAAACAGCAACAAAAACAAGAGAACAGTGCTTTAAAGAACAAACATCTACACTTTATACAATGTTAGCCTTTTGTGAAGCCAAATGTTAAGTGATGTTGGTAGGTGAGTCAATGGCAATGTAGGAAAGTAGCATGCTAACATTAGCTATTGTTACCAAGGTTACACTAGCTGACTAGCTAGCTGTTGGTCAGCTAACATTACCCAAGCACCCACATTGATGTTACAAACGTAACATGATGTGAGAAATTAGTAGACGCCCCCAGACCCTGACGTAAGCGGTTCTTGCTTCTAGACCAGCAAAGTGTTGGAACCAGCTTTTGGGCTTTCTTCTGATACTGTGGAAGGTAATTGTGTATTTATAAGTGGTATACTGTTGCAATGCAACTAATGCCTAGTTTACAAAGTGTCCGTCTATGGAAAAGGCAATTAGGTTGGACAAAGGGCGTGAGATTGCAGTTGCCACTTGGGCCCAGCGTGACATTGTTGTGCCAGGGAACTTCTGATAATATACATATGATGTTGATATAGTTTGCTTGATTATATATCTAACATAGAATTTAATATGACATTGATTATTGGCTTCAGTGCAAAAAACTGTGTATCAACTTCCAAAAACTCCCTTCAGTCCAACAATGTTAAGCATTATGTGACCTGCGCAGAATTGGGAAACCCCACTGATTCAGAGCTGTGAGAAGGTGTAAAACAAACACCATGTATGTGTAAATGCTGTTTGACCTCTGAGCTCAGGCTGCACCGACAAAGAGTACGAGTGGTTTACCACAGCAGCGAGCCTGCGACACAGACATTACAGTGCATGAATATGCGAGTATTAGGTAACCAAGAGGATTATTCAGATGAGAATGAGAGTCATTTGCATTGCAAATTAAAAACAGTATTTAAAGCAGAGTAACATGCCCTTCAAATAACTTCTGCTGCAGAAAAATCCTAGTTCTCCTCCCTGTTAAAATAGTTATAAGGTGGGAAATGCAGCACATGAAAGAGTCAGCGCTTCCACACTGAACATCACCATTACACCGAATTATCGTTGGCTCGGCCTCCTCTCTTAGATATGGCAGACTGTGTCATAATCATTTCATGGACAGTTCTGTAAGGGAATTCAGCATGTGATTAATTGATTAAAATCACTCTGTGTTCCTACTGCAGGTTAAATAGCTTAAAGAATCAATAAGTCCTCACGACGAACTGTGTGGTTTTGAAACTGTATGGGGAAGTGGCATGGAGATGCACAGTGATGCAGTGTTGTGTTTGAGTGTGGGTGGTTTTACAGTGTCTGTGCTGTTATGGATGTTGAAGATGATGGAGAAAGAAGAACTTTGTGCAACTTTGTGGCTTTGAGCCCGGCCCATGATTCTGTGGAACATTTGGATCTCTTGGCTTAAAAATAAAAAAAGAATGTTTAGGAACTTAAGGCACATGCTTGAAGTTATAGAAATATCATGGTCTCAGTTCAATATTTAAGGATAAAGGTGGTGTTTTTCTTTATTTTTGTTGTTAACCATGCAATAGTCTTAAACTTTCCGACCACCCTACCCTGTCTGTGGCATTCAGCCCCGAATCCACTGGTTTCTACTGAAGCCATAAATCTAAAGACATATAAAAAGAGTCACAAATATCCAGTTTCATTTTTAAATAAGGCTCAGTAATTTCCTAAAACAGCTGGTCACTGTAGTTTTTAACAAATGTTATTCAAACAGGAGGAAATAGCGCATTTGTTAGGGACTATTTTCAGCAGTAGATTAATCCACATTTGGTGTTCTAGTGAGTATTTGAGACAGCAGGCCGGAGTATGTGAGAATGAGTCCAAATAAAACTACAATGTGTGTGTTCATGGTAAAAACATGTCACCCAGTGCAACAGTGTGGCTCATTGATGTGTTTTTAATAGTTTTTGGACAACAATGGAGCTCTATGGCACAGAGGAAGAAGCTTGTCAGAATACATTTATAATGATTAAGATTAAAAGTACTATTTAAACCATCCATCCATATGTTTTTTAAATATGGGTTATTCGATTGTAATTTTTGAATTACAGTTGGATAAGCCAAAAGTTGCATATTTTTGAGGACTGTTTTTGCTCTGTGTTTGTCGTCTTTGCACTTTGAACTCTACTGTGTTTTGTCCACCTCAGCCTGCCAATGTTTTAGCACTGCTCTCCTTTACCACAGCCAGTCTCTATAGTGCAGCATTCTGCTACATGTGCGAGTGAAAATTAGTGTGTGAATATAAAAAATGATTTTGTTGCACCGGTGACTGACTCCGTTCTGACACCCTGGTTGGCAAAATACACAGATTTGCTGAGGTCCAAATGTAATGAATCTGTTATTTCTCCTATGTCTTTCTTATTGGCAAAGAGCAGTGTAATACCTGAAAAGCTGTGCAGCTTCTCCTTAGCTGGTACTGAACGTCACATAATATAGTCTAACAAACGTCGCCAGCGACAGGTCATATAAGCTATCATTAATTACTGTTAATTCTGAGACTAACTTGATAACAGGCCAAAATAAATCTTGGCTGTCAGGTTTCTGCGCTCTGTGCAAGCTGCTGTCAAACATAATTTGTGAGGGAAGAACCTTTACTTTGTAACACCGCTGTACAACCACAAGTGTTTTTGTAGTTCCAACAAAGTGAGACAATTTTCTCACATTCTCCAGTTGAACTTTCATTCATATCAAGACCAATAATTAAAGCTGATCAACTTAATCATTTGGATCATGGCCTTCAGCATTTGGAAGCTTGATGAAAATATAATGTGTCAAATTTAGTAGGCAACACATGTTATTTCAATGTGTCAGGTATTATTATTATAGCAGCACTATATCAACATTTAGCTAACTATTGGATAAGACTCAAGATACTCAATGCTAAAAGACTCAGATGGGGATCTGAGCTAAAAAACTTGACCGGGACATCCCTACATTATTATTGTATATTTTGTTTGTCCTCCATACATACCAGGGTCTTGAGTCAATCAAAATCTGAACATATTCCATGCAGAAATTATGTTATGTTTTTTGACTTAAGCTACCAGTGACAAAATGCTTGCTGCACACGTAGACATACTGAGTGTCAGGATCCCACAGTGTTCTCATTCTTCCTGCTGATGCCTCACGTCTGGATCCACTTTTGTTTTTGGTTCAGCAGCTTATAAATACTTAGTTCTGGGTCCTTTACCCTGTTGTAGTTCATCCCACCACACAGCAGCTTTTAGGCAGGTTTCTGTTGTTTGCTAGCAGACCGAAATGACAAGGAGGCACCTTTAGGCAATACAAAGTCAATGGAGAGCGATGAATTGTTTTCCCTTCCGGTGTGGGCGGGACTTAAATGCGCTCTGTCTCTATTGTTACGCCTGTATCCTGATTGACAGGTCGCCGTGGTAGCAACTTGTCAATCACAAGGTAGCCACGCCCCAAAAGCATACCCTGCTTTATTTTACACTAAATGAGACCATAATTTACAAAATGATCATCATGCTGTATTGAAGAAGACTTGAAACTAGTGATTGAGACCATAAACTCAATAGAAAAATGTTTCCTGAGGTAATAAATCAAGTGAGAAATAGGGACATTTCCTCATAGACTTCTGGACAATCAGACTTCTTTTTGCAACCAGTGGAGTTGCCCCCTGTGGCCATTAGAAAGAATGCAGATTTAAGGTTCAGTTAGGAAACGATTCAAAACCATGGAATAAGGGAAAATAAGATGCAGTCCTCTGAAGTCCTCTTTTTTCTGCGTTATTGTTTCGACACCCCACCCGTTCTCCCTCCATCGTCACCAACGACAGCTCCTTATCTGGCTAATGAAGCACAGCAAACACTCTGATGCAATTTTTACATAAGGTTCATGGTAACAAATCAGTATGCCAGTTAAGTTCAGTCTTCCACTGAACAAGATATCTTTCATTCATTATTGATGGAGGAGCTTTCCCCTGAAGGCACACTAGGATTCCCATAGCCAGACTCAGCATCAAAGGCTTCTCTATAATCTTGTCTTCTCTTTTCCCACCCCTCCACTCCCTGACTCTCCACATTACATGGTCCATCTTACTCATTTACTGCTTTCCCTCGCTGTACGTGTTTAATTATGCCATCACTTGTAATAGATAATACGATAGCAGGATGAACAGTGCAACGGCTACTGTTTGTGATATCCATATTAAGAGCTACATTTCCATGTATATGAGCATTAATTTTGCATGGACACATTGTACTGTATATCTTACATTGTTTTATCTCTGCATTACCTTACTAATGTACAGAGCACATTAGCCCATTGTGTAGCTTCACTTGTTAAGCAAGGAGATACACCTGCCAGGGTTAGGAGTTTGACTCTAGAGACTACGACACTACAGTCTCAGGTATACTTCTGCATTAAAGTGTTGCTTTAGCCACATCATAGATGTTAATAGTGTAGCAAATTATTTATAAGCTGTGTCTGATTTCAGGGGATATCTCCTTTGAATGACGTTCAATGGCATTTTAACGGATTCTTCCCAGTCAAATTCAATTTAGCTTTCAACGCTTGAAAGGAACAACATTTAATATAATAATACTGCATTTAGATCTGTAATCACCTTCTGTTGGCTGAGAGGGCAGAAACACTGGAGGTCTAACCTGTAGCTGCAACCCGAAAATGAGATGAAAACTAGAAAACTTGTTACTTGCTAATATTAAAGATCCCCTCCCGTTGCTGGACACAAGATGTTTCCTGCTTCACTGTGAAGCTGGCAGCTTCAAGATTCTACATCACACTTGTATAAGTTGAATATTGGACCAGGATTGGCTTACAAACTATTTGTGATGTCACAAATCATGCTAGTGGGCCCGCCCCTTAAAATCAGATTTTCAATGAGCACATAGAAACTTTCCACTTTCAGCACATGAATGTGAAAACATCCTTCTAGTGTCAAACTCTGCACATACATCATTCTGTATAGTGAAACTCAAACCTTCAACTGTAGGAACAAGAAGGAAAACATATTTTTGAGTGGATGGGGGTTTTAAGTGACTTAAAAATGTGTTACTTACTAGTTAATTAATTTGAAAACATATTACTTGCTAACATTAAGTAACTTGAAAACTTGGGTGTGGAGGGATAATAATGCTCTTGAGATTAACACAAAGAAAATGGAAGAAATTGTATTTGGTTCACCATGTGACTCTCATAAAGTTCCTGTTGTTATCCATAATGAAAAACTCAAGCAGGTATTTTCATACAAATACTTGTATGAACATTGAATTTGTTTGCAAAAAGAGGTCTTTTGGAGCAAATTCTTCTTTTGTTTTTACTTCTGTGATTATGAGTGTTCTACAGTATTGCAATACTACATGGTACAAGTGTTTGTCCACTACTTTAAAGTCAAAACTGCTCCACCAAAAGAAAATATGCTCAAAGATTGTAAGCCAACCCCTTGAGAAACTCTATGAATCAGCCTACCATAATAACATATTAAGGCTGGCCAACAACATTGTCTCTGACCCCAACCATGTCCTGAACAGTGAATGGAAATTGTTACCATCAAACCAGATATACAGGGTTCCACCGTTTAATAAGGTTAGACTGAATGGTAAATGGTAAATGGACTTCACTTATATAGCGCTATATAGTGCTGGCCTCCATCAGGAGCAACTTGGGGTTCAGTGTCTTGCCCAAGGATACTTCGACATGTGGACAGGAGGAGCCGGGTATCGAACCGCCAGTGGACGACCCACTCTACCTCCTGAGCCATAGCCCACCCCTGTGAAGCACTCTTTTGTACACCAGTCCTAAATCCTAAAATGAAATATAGAGCTTAATCCAAGATTAAATGCACATTGAAGGGCCTTGGGTGTTGCCTCTGATTGTAATGTTATGTTAAATGTATGTATCTTTATTTTTTGTCTTAATTTGAGTCTTTTCTGTGCTGTTGCAAATAGAGCTGCAAGAAAATTTTCAGACTTGATCTGATAATAAAGCATCATCATCATTAACATCATTAACATTTATTTGCGATAGTTGATGTAATGTGCTGCTGATGATTGTTTCAACAGGTCAATGGTCAACCAGCTTGTGAAGCTTGCTAACATTGCATGAATGATTTGTACATTGTTCTTTACTAATGTAAAAGAACAGGGACAGATAAAATGTTTGCTAAGAGATTTGTTAGCACCAGAGCTTAGCCAATCTGAATGGAAAATGGAACCAGCCATTGGAACACAGACTGTCACCCTCCTTCAAATGTATCCAACAAATGCGGACTTCTTTTGCAAGAATTCTAAAAACATACCCATGTCCTTTGTAGCCCTCAGTGAGGCAGTCATTGCTTAATTGTGATGTTCAGGGTTGAAACTTGAAATGATGCTTTGATGAAACATTTTTTATACACCATGCAGGTTATACCCAGGAGCCTTTCGTCCTTCAGTAGCCAGGCTATCAAAGAACATTTCTGTCCTTACCTCATAGAGATCCTGAAATACACAGCTGCACTACATAGCTGTAGTTTTGAGTAGGTTCTACCTATTCACTATCATAGGGCCACTGCAAAACGAGTTGGCATTCATTCTACAAAAACCTTGAAAGCAAAGATAGCAGTGGGAATGGGAATATTGGTAATAGGAATCTTTTTGCTAGATGAGTAAATTCCACTTCAGACCAAAGATTCACAACAAGATGAGTTGAAACTTGCAACACGCCGGTCTGCAATGTTCTGAAACCTGCCAGTTTACACCAATGCGACTAGACGAGACAGTGTATCATTTCCATAGCAACGACTCTCCATTCTACTTCTGTTCTATCAGGCTTTGTTTTTTGTAGCTGGATATCATTTGTAGCATCTTAAAATATGAATGAGGATAGTGATAGTGAGTTACTTGCTACAGTTACATTTCTAGTATTGATCAAACGGCTAAAACATAAAAAAACGAGAGGGTCAAGATTACCAGCTGACTTCTCTACAAGCTGATTGGCTGTTGAAACAGGTGACGTACCTTACGTTCTAAAACCAGCCGCTGGGGATTTGATAATATGAGTCGTAGGTGACGCCATCAGTCTGTTTGAGTCGAGCTGAGACGGGCCAGTTCACACTGCTGCAACTTTTGAATGCAACGTTCTGAAACGGTTTCGTCTCGTCGCAAATCTTTGGTCTGAACTGGAGTTAATTTGTAAATTAAGTAGAAGACGATTACTAACCTATTCTTAGACCTGATTCATCTGGTCCAGACTGCAATATCTCTACAACTGTTCAATGAATTGCCTTGGAATGTAGTACACACATTCATGCCACCCTCAGGATGAATTGTCATAATGGTGGTGATCCCCAGAGTTTTTTTTCTAGCGCCATCATCAGGTCAGACTTTGTCCAATAATAATTTAGTTTATGACCAAATACCTGCAAAACTAATGACATTCCAATCAGCCTCAGCTGTACTTTGAGTTTTGTGCTAATTATGCCATGTTTACATGCTAACACACCATGATGATGAAGATGGTAAACATTATACCTGCTAAAGATCAGCATGGTAACATTGTCATTGTGAGCATGTTAGCATGCAGACGTTAGCATTTAGCTCAAAGCACCACTGTGCCAACATAGCACAACATGTGGGAGAAAATATGAAACAGGCCACAGTTCTTGTGGTGTCCAAAGAGCCAGCATAGTCTCTACATGTGTCTGCATACATACAATACTGGCACCACAGACACCTGACTTCCAGCAGCTACAGCAACATTTAGATACAGAAGTATAATGCAGGAATGTCTCCAAATCATTCTGTTGTTAATAACAGCCTACAACATGCATTCACCATTAGAAGCAATTGCCGTCAATCTCTTTCTAATATAATATTTGGCTTCCTGACACCTCTCCTCCTCCTGTTCATCTTGAGAGGCGTGAAGGGGAACACTATTTGTTAAGCAGTGAGTGGAGGCTCTCGGCGGGCCAGGCTGGAGCTGTCACCCCCTCACAGGCAGTTAGCCTCGGTGCACAGCCTGGGAGCTAACACGGCTGCTTCAGCAAACAGAGGGCAAACATACAGAAGGGACAGGAGGAGGGGCAAAGAATTGTGAGGGGTGGTACGGGAAAAGATAGGATACTTTAAATACATTATAGAGATTGGTTTGCTTATATGAGGTTGCTTTTGGTCTTATCAAATATTTCTGTAAATATCAGTCAGCCACTGCTGATATAACAGGGGTTACATACGGTAAACACTTAATTATTCATTTAAATTTTTCCATTATTAATTCCTAATTTTAATGCACCAACATATGCAAGGTCTTTCTGTCATTGAACAGGTGGATCATCCTAAACCAAAGCTGCTAACCCTAAAAGAATTTCATTAGTCTGGGTTTCAGTGGATAGTCTACGTGTTTTTTTTGAAGGCTTTTACATGCTGACAGAAAGTTTTTCAGACTGGCTGTCAGATGTGTGACAAAGTCATTGTCAAGTCAGTCTCAAGCCTTGGCTGTGTAGTCCAGAGTCAAGTCCTAAGTCAAGACAGGTAAGTCAATTTTGCACAATTCACCAAACAACAGTAAACAGTTATAGGTAGTGCAGTAAATTTCAATGACTCATTCAAATTCAAATAACTTGTTATATCTGAGTCGAATGTTTTTCATGTTGCCGTCTGTTTTTGGTCAACTATAACAGAGTCTTTAAAACAGAATGTGATAATTTGTCATATCTTCTGTTGTCCATCTGCTGGTCTGCCAGCCTTTCCTGATTGGCTGCTGCTGGGTTGATTAAAAGTATATCCCTTGTCAGGAAAATACATTTATTTATAATATCATTTTTCACCATTAGGCTTGGGGAGGATATAAAGTCATGTGTTAAAAGGCTAAAGTCCACGCGAGCCGATGGTGTTAGTTGTGAGTCTAAACTCACCAGATTTCTGACTCGAGTCCACACCTCTGCTGGCTATCTGGAGCTTCACTTATCCTCTGGAGGGTCGCGGGGGGGCTGGAGCCGATCCCAGTTGACATTGGGCAACAGTACACCCTGTACAGTACAGTCTGGACTGGGTCACCAGTCAATCAAAGCGGCAACACATCGAGACAAACATGCTCACATTCACACCTACGGGCAATTTAGAGTTAACCCAATCTGCATGACTTTGGGCTGTAGGAGGAAGAAACTCCACACAGGCACAGAGAGAACATGCAAACTCCACACAGAACTATATTATTAAAAATATCATTGTAGGGTTAACCTGTTTGGGGGGCCAAAAGAAAAAAAAATTGAACCACCCCACCTCCCACCATTTGTGCTTTCTGTACGGACCTTGTCCTGGGATTAAATTAAATGTTGCACATTCAGACAAGCACTTTCCAATACCACTGCACCATGAACTGAATTATATAGTAGTGGTAGCAGTAGTAGAAAAGGTAGAATATTAAACACAATAGTACAGTATTTTGCATTATATTACTTATATAATATATCACAGTATTCTTTTCATTTGTTGTCATATACATTTCATACCTATATATCATATTATTTATTGTGTAGTATGCATATGATACATGTATGATTATATATACTATACATATATATATATATATATATATATATATATATATATACACACCTATACACTGTATACTTTAATATTTAAATGTATATTGTAATTATTTTTGTTATTGGTCCTATATGATTATATTTATATTGTGTATTGTACATGCTACCAGTTTGTTTTTGTTTTTGTTTTTTTTGTTTTTTTTGTTGTTTTTGGTGTGTGTGTGTGTGTGTGTGTGTGTGTGTGTGTGTGTGTGTGTGTGTGTGTGTGTGTGTGTTTTTTTTTTACATCAGTAGGACTCTAACAAGTCACTATACTACCTCAAACGGAATTTTGGAGTTGCACTACTGGGCTCATTATTTTTATACAATGTACCTTTTTAAATGTCATTTAATGTCTCTTGTGCTGCTGCAACATGTGAATTTACTCATATTGGGAATCACTAAATCTTATAACTTATCTCTGACTTTATTAAGAAGGACTTAAATACTTTTTTTCTATTCTATAATGTGACAACACGAGATTAGATTATATAGCAGGACCCTTAAGGCTGAAGTTAATATTGTACTTAATAAAATTCCTAAACCAATGTGTAACTCTTGACCCTGGAAACAAAAAGGAACAAACAATCTCCAATCTCTAGTTCCACTTACTCACTTGTTCTGGATCTTTCAGCGATCTAGTTTTGCCCGGTTGTCATAGAACTGGTGTTCAAACTTTCCATCATTCATTAGTGTTTTTAGGACTTCTCCTCAAGTTTAGCTCAACTTTAATTGGTAAGTGAACCTCCAGTGTCAGCCAGCTGACACACAGAGGACCTGTGGCTTCTGTGGCCCCTGGCTGGAAATCCAGCCTTGAAACACATCAGCAAGAGCAGCCCTAAAATAGAGCATCAGTTTAACCCCGGCGTGCACTCTGGTATTGAATTCAACACTTATTCCTCAAACACAGTAGAGTCATGTGAAGCCTATACTCTCTGGCAGTGCACTGAAGACAATTCTAGCACTATAATAAGGTTGGAGCTGTTTGTATAAAAAGGCCTGAGTTTCATCCTCAGAAGACTTAAATGGGATGATGCAGAGAAGCAACAGCGACGTCTTTGAAACGCAGCTGAGCATCTCCGACTACAGCGAGCCGCCCTTCAGAATGTCACACAGCGCCGCGATACATCTCTCCTTATCCCTGAGAACACTTTGCCACCTACTGACTGTTAGCGGTAATCACATGACTGATCACGTTTCACTTGCGCCTTCCACATGCATGCAGGGTGCAGCAGTGCCAGTTTTTCTTCTCCGTGATTCAAATCCACGATGGTGACAAATGTAAGGAGAATGTGCAAAACTATTTGGGTTCTGAGGTTTGAAAAGAAAAAAAACTTGGATAAAATAAGAAAGCTAGGCGCACATCTGAGTAATGTAAATTCGTAGAAAATGAAAATGTATGGAATAATTAAAAAGCTTTGATTTGGGCACAAGGCTCAACGTGAAAGCACTGAAGGAATACTCGCTGTATGTAGGCTCACTTCAGGCTATTGCATCTCTGAGGTTCATCCTTTGATATCTTCCAAAGTCATTAATATTGCATAGTGTAGCTGAGGTCTTAATCACCAGATCCAAAAGCGCAGGAAGCACTACTTTTTTTTTTTAATGCGGAGCTAGGATTTCTCACAGAAATAAAGTTGCAGACAATATCAAACCAGCGATCATTGAAGCACAAACTGCCATTGACTTTGAAATCCCCATTGACGGCGTGTCATTCTGCCACGGCTCCGTTTCCCCCCCCTCTGATGGCATTTCACCAAGGACAATGCTGCGGTGCGCATACAAGTGGATTAATTAAAAGATTCATAAGTCAATCAGAGAACATTAACATACTGGAGAGCGGTTTCAATGCGCAGGGTTCGACGCGAGGAAACATCAAAGGGGTTTAAACTGCAGGCATGAGAGGCATGGGAAATGAGCTTTCAAAAGGAGAGGCGCTGCCAAAGCCTGCAGGAGGAGAGGAGCCTCGCGCTGACTCCCAGGTACTCCGAGACTCCGATGAAGCCCTCACACCCCCACCGGCTGTGGGGGGGGGGGGGGGGGGCAGAAGAAGAGCTCAAACAATCATGTCTTGTTTTTTTAATATCATTCTCTCTGTTTGTGGATCAAGTTACATTATTGCTTCTTATACCCATTTCTGATGTGTATTTCCATTAAGCCAGTGTTGCCTGTGCTGCTGGATATGAATACATTTTCCAGCAGCACCACTGTGTCTGCATTCAAACCAATTCTCCTTTTTATTATAAAACTAATATAAGAACCTACACTTGCAAAGCACTTGCTGACAAGTCAAGAGAAACATATGCAAAGCATGAGTGCTGTAGTGTAAGTCTGTATGAAATGTGCATACTGGATGCAGATATTGTGCACCTGTATGCCAAATGCAAGAGTGACGGATGTCCAAAATGCATCACTGCACTTTGCAGGACTAGTGCCCAATTTGACGCTGGTCATTTGTGGGTTGCAACAGGTAAGTGCCATCACACTCATCACCACCATCATCATCATCTTCATCATCATCATCATCATCGCCATCCAAACTGTCTCCGCCAACGCACCACATTCATTCTTGATGTCCAAAAAGCAGCATCGCCGCATAAAAACTAAAAAGGCGAGCATGCTGGGAGTGAAGTTAGCTGGATGTTTGTGGGTCCAGACGCACCTAAACAAACCCCGTCAGGTGCCTGGATGAAAGCAGCCACGCGTCACTCCCTGACCCACTTCAGCGACTGAGACTGAGCTCCGCACATGACAGCTCTTGTTTCCATGTTGCATAACTGTACAGATGTGTTTCTAAATTTCACATACCTAAAAATATGTACTCGCCACAAAGAGTCATCCACCGCAGAATCTGCTTCATCCAGACATGACAGCGTGGAGAAACTTACCCGCATCCTGCAGCTGCTCCTGACATCTTGATTTCAAACTTGTATCCTTAGTTGGCGCTCCTCGCCCTCGGCAGCTTGACCTTTGCCTAAATGCGGCCGAGCAGAGAGGAGAGCCGCCGTTATTTCCTCTTGGGGAGGTGAGGTGAAGTCCTTTTGGCACAGGGTACCCGACCCGACGGCGCGCAGCCGCTGCTCGCAGACGGAGCGCTTTATTATTTCTAACGGGCGCGCTACCGCAACACGGCTATACGGGGTCTAACCCAGCGTGATGGGAGCGCTCGTTAAACCGACACTGTTAACCGCATGACACGAGCATTTAGGTGGCGCTTACGCACACAACACAGTTCATCTTCACTGATTACTTCAGCGGGACAACGTTACAGAATCCCGTCTGTCTGGCGCGGAGAACTATGAGCTGAATTCCGTTTGAAATGTGGGAGTTTGTGGGAGCATCACTTTTTGGGAAAAAAGCAGAGACTTGGCAGAAAATGTGAAGATGCCGTCCCGAATCGTTAAGAGGTTCTTTGAATTTCGGCATAATAGTGATCCAACAAGCAGCACTTTATTTCAATAAAATCTTTTAGAAATTATTACCACAGTTCCCACACGTTCCGCAGTGGACTATATCTTGTTTAGATTGTTCAAGTTGATATATTACTTACTCAAGTTTAATTTAAAATGTTTTATTAATGCCGAAATGAAAAGTGGATAAGCTAAAGATGTATGTAATTTCTTAAGGCATTTAACTGCCTACTTCTCTTAAATTGTCATATTTCTTTTCCACACAAGGCATAAATATAGACATCCTACTTAAATACTGCTGTTTACAGTATATGAACAAATTAACATAGTCTTTTCTGACGTAATGTCACTCTACAAGGTAAGGGAATCTGGCTGTCATTTATTTGTGTATCCATCCCACTGAGCAAGCATCCGCTGAGTGTCCATGAGCAATATGGCACTGAATCCTTCCAGTTATGGTCAGCTGAGACTGCATGACCTCTGACCTGCATGTTCAGCAGGAGCCAGCAGGGATGCTGGAGGGTGAATTCAAAAAAATGTTTGTCAAATATAGTTCAAAAACTGAAATTGAGTCTGTGTCCTTGGCTATTTTGTAAATGTGTGAATATGCAACACATGCCCCATTGGTATCATTTACTGATTCAAGCTTTTTGTTGTTGCAAATTCTACACCCAAGGGAGTTTTATTATGTGGTGGTGCAATGAGATTCTCAGATGAAAACATGACTTAATCTCTAGAAAATCAGATTAGTCACTATTTCCCCTGTCTTTATTTGTGGGAGACTTTTTTGTGTTTTTCATCAGGTTTTTAACCAGAAAGTAGGGGAATCCTTGTAACAGCAGGGGGCCTGAGGAGTAATCTTCATTTTCATACAAATCCAGTTTGTGCACACATGCTGCCTGTCCATCACACACAGTAATGTGAGCTCTTAACACATCCTCCAGTGACTTTATCATCTATTCAAACTACCGATCTGCACCTCTTTTAAATGTGCATTATAAAAACTCATGGAAGATCATTATTGTGTGGTAAAGATATTACACGGCCTGTTTGTTTGAGAAGTCAAAATAAACTTTGTATTGTCCTGTATATATACTGGGATTTTGATTTAATAAACATTTAATTTAAGCTAAGTTTCTGTTCACAATTCCCTTAAAACTGCCTGTACTCTGGGAATGCAAATATTTTAAATGACAACAAACTAGAGCCTTCATTAATGCAATCCCAAATTTGGGAAGGTGAATTGATTATCTCATCACATCACTTCCTGTTTGGTAACACCAATAAAGGATGGTCCCGTAGATCAAGTTATACAGAATTCAGACAAAGCTGTGAACAAACAGTGTCATGTCAATTACAGTAAAACATGTAAAGAATAAAGAATATACTATATTGGAGTTATTCACACAATATCATTTCATGGTTATCCTTATGATGATGGTGCTGTTGTCGCTGAGGTATTGGAGAATAGCCTTTTGCTTTCTCATGTACAGCTGCAGGAAACATGCCTTGTTTCTCATCATTTAATCCATAATCCATTACTTTAAAGAAACCAAATGGCACTACTGTAAATTGTTCTGAATAAAAAGCTGGTTGATTATAGGTTATTCAACCTTTGGCTTATATTCCCACATTTCCCATCTGTCAATAATAGTTCTGGTCTCACATGCCATCATTGTGGAAGAACCTGTCATGCCACAATAGGCCTCATAAGTCACCTACAAATTCACTGTTAAGCAACCAAAAGGCCTCTGACTGTGGTCTTCATCGTTCACGGTGGATGAACTCCTAACGACATAATGGTTATTTGCCAATGACTTACAAACGACATATATGACCGTTGGTGAGTACCAGCGACAGGTGTATCGGACCTTCGTCGTTATGGTAACAATAGTAAACACGTGGTTAACGTTGTGAAAGGTGCTGGACCTTCGTTGTCATGGTGACAATAATAAACACATGGTTAACGTTGTGAAACGGTTGTAGTTTGGTTAGGTTTAGGCACCAAAACTGCTTGATTAGGTTGCAAGTTAAGTTACGTCAAGTGTCAAGGTTGGGTAGGCAGTTTTTTTTTGGCGTCACTGGGCAAAAATACCATATTAACCGTGCAGCATATTGTAATTCAAGTGGTCTGAGAGCAAACCTCTACTTCAGCCCCCCCTCTTGGCTCTGTTTTCAGGCTTCAGAAAATCTATCCCGTGACGGTAGACTTTAGCCTATCACAGGTTATTTCAGAGAGACGGTGTGTTCGTATTGGCTAAGCTACAAGAGCAGATGTGTGTACACGTCCCTTCAGACGGTGAAAACCTGATTCAGTGGAGGAAAATCCTGCCGAAAATCCGGAAACGTGATAAATTTCCAACACCTCCTTTGCCTACAGCGGTGTATAGTACAAAACAACACATCCCAGCTTCAGGCTCATTATGTTCGATGCCATGGCGCTCATAACGACGAGTGGCAAAGAGGCATGATGACAAACAGTGGGGAATAACTTTTGACGGGGGACAGTGGTGTGTGTGGTGTACTAGCCTCTCTTCCCGCTGCTGGACGGCGTTGCAGCTGCCTCTGAAGCCTGGGGCGCTCTGCTCTGCGGCCGCGAAGTGCTGGAGGGGCGTCTTTGAGAAAACAAGTCACGGCTGGAGGGACCGCGGTCTCGGTGAGGCTCACGCCGTGAAGAGCGAGCCCTACAAGGGATACGGTTTCACTGGGGAATCGACTCCTTCAGCTGCCTGTCGAAGTTGTGGGTTTGGTGGGAGGGGCTTAGCGGAGTGATACGAGGCAGCAGAGAGAGAGGCGGAAGGTTTTTCCTAGGTTGCACAGATTCTGCCTACCCCAGCTTTGACCATAACTTATAAGTCAACATTGACTTCTGGTTTCACATGGGACACAAACTGCGGTCTCCTGGGGGAAAGTCCTGTGTTTGACCCATGCATCCACCACGACCTCCTCCTTATGCAGATTTTGTCGGTTATACTATCTCACCTAACTTCCTCCTTTGCTCCCATCATAATTACTATGGCCACTAGAGGTCGCTGCCTAACATTAAACTTAAATATGGATTGTAATAAGCTGCTTGCACAGACGATGTATACGGCTGTATTTTTGGGGAGGACAGTCTGGACAAACAACACAACATTAAGTCATATTGCAGTTGGATGAATTTACCTTTTGTCACTATTAACTCATAAGGAGCCAGTGAACACCATGAGCTGTTAATGAGAGGTGAGTCAGACAGCGAAAGAACTCACATACTGCATCACCTAAGAGCAAGTTGCATCGTCAACAAAGGTTAGATGTTAACAGTCAGTCCCATTCTCAAAGTTCAGCCTACTGGACAGTCAGAACTGGATCCACTTGGATCTGGTCTCTGTTCTCATTTCTATATTGATCTATTTCTTCAAGCTGTTAAAAGGTTTCAAATCATTCTCCTCATGGAAAACCTCCTGATACCCATATTGTGCCATTCTCTCTCCAGTTCAGTCAGGACAGTCAAGTTTTGTTTGCAATTTGCAACAATATGCATTTTAGTTTGGCAGTTTGGCTCTGCTCAAGTAATGCTCTGGAACAAATCTGATCCATTAAATTTTCTCCCCTCCTGTCTTAATTTAAGATTATTCCAGAGTGACGCTGATTTAATTAGAAAAAGAGATTTACATACTTAAGATTTCAATTTGTAAATTAAATAAATTTTAAAGCTGCATTATTAAATTATTTACCACTTGTGGGCAGCAGAACGTGCTATGTAAAGGCAATTGTGTTAGCAAACAACTGACTTTGTTGGATTTGACATCCAACAGACACAAAGCAACGTTAGGAGTTGTGTCTTGGCCATCTGACAAATAAGACAAGTTAGTCTAATATTCACTCTCTGTTTTGGTCTCCACCACCTCCTGGGAAAAATAGCTGGCTCTATAGCTGCTAAATGCTCCACGCTTCATCAGCCAGTTGTGATTCTTTGTCTGTTGTTGGGGCAGGTTGTGTACAGTGGGTTTATTAGAGCTTTGTTTTGTTTTTTTGGTTAAAACTGCCAGCTGCTGTTGGAACGAGGTTGATAAGAGTGGAGTGTGTTTGCCTGAAAAAAAACACAAAACAATGAGCTCAAGGGGGCTAAAAACCCTATAACACTGAGGGGAACTGTAGAGTTTGGTGATAATGCTCTGTGGGTTCCTCACAATGAGTGACACCTTAGCATAAAAATTAAGTTTAAAAACGAAGTTGTCGACTTAAAGCTGCACCTAACATTGTTGTTGGGTGATTAACAATAAAAACTCCCATATTTGGATGCTGTGGCCCCCCTGCTGTCATGGCCTGAAGCCTTTTGAGCTGTATTCTGCCTCTTTCCCAGCTCACTTAATCACTAAACATCTAACAATAGTATGTATACATCTAGGAATTCTCTGGGATGCTTAGAGGCAGCATAGTAATAAGATACAGTAATCTGAGAGGGCTAACCATGTTTAAAAATTGAACCTTAACCTGTACAAAATCAACAGCTTATTCAGTACTACAGATATAGATATATAGTGGATATATATATCTATATAGTTGTGGTCCTTGGCCTTCACTGGACCTCACGGTGTTACTCCAGCTGTACAGAGCACCTCAGATATTGTAGTGTTTACCATTGACTTCTTAATGTACCCAATGCCCCCCCCCCCCTGCAGCCCATTCAGTGGCAAAAGATGATGTTGTTATCAGCACTAAGGGCTGAGTGTGCATCCCTCTTCCTGAAGATATTATCTGCGCCCTCCTCTGCAGACAGCCAGAGAAAGGCGAGAGTGATGACAGTGGAGGGGTGGGAAACTCCTCTTTTTGACACCATATCAACTCAGTGCTCCTTAT
Organism: Macquaria australasica; assembly: GCA_005408345.1. Taxonomy (NCBI): domain Eukaryota; kingdom Metazoa; phylum Chordata; class Actinopteri; order Centrarchiformes; family Percichthyidae; genus Macquaria; species Macquaria australasica. The sequence continues at coordinate 37,948 of SEMN01000926.1, read as the reverse complement.
CGCTCCCATTTGCTGCTGAGCCAGACGATTACCAGAGTGGCTTTATGCACACAGCCTCGACACTCAATTAGTCTCCCACACCCACTCGCTCTGTTAGCTCTCAGCGCCGGGGACCCACAGCAGCAGACGCAGGAGCAGGAAAATGCAAATGGGTTGACCCACATCAACAGATCGATGCTGCGTTTTAAGGAAAACACACTCCTGACCTCATGTCTTAGATAACGATTTTTTTGCGTAGGGAGAAAGGAAAGAAAAATTGGTTTCTAAGTGCTCCAGTGTTGTGCTTTTGTTTTGTCTTAAGGAGAGCTGTATGAATGAATACAGATGTCAGTGACCCCCATGGCTAAAGGTGGCAGCTGGAAATGCTCATTTTGTGCAACACAATAAAAATGTAATTTTAGAAAATAAGCTTAATATACCTGTAGATTGATGAACCTGATACAGTGTGTCACTTCAAGGTGCTATCTTTCATTGGCAGAATCAAAGGGTTGCAACTTCGCGAACAAGCTAAAAAATCTTTATTACAGCCCATGGAATATTTTTATTTCAGCTGTTTCCAGACCTTGAAATCAACACCCACATTTCTAATGTTTTCAACCATTCAAATAGGTCTGGTGCTGTTCCCAATGACAGTAGACAGGATTAAGCATGGTGACGTAACCTTCATACATAGCTAGTTAGCTACCTAGCAATCCGGACCAAGACTTCCTCTTCGCATGCAACCAAAGCCCCCTCAAATGTGATTGGTCAATACTACTCAGACTACAAACAGAAACCAGAATGCTTCCGATACCAAAATCTTGTCCTTTGCTTACAGAATCTGCATCCATGTGCAGATATCTGTTTATAGAGATTAATCTTAGCATAAAGACTGGAAGCGAGAGGAAACAGATTTCCACCTGCTAGCAAGATATAATGTGTTCATTAGTGAGCTTTAGGGGTGCTGGTAAGTTGATTTTTTAACCTTTAGACTGAGCTGGCTAGCTGTAGCTGTTTATGCTAAGCTAGGCTAATGGTCTGCTGGTTCTTGCAACCAAATGGCAATTCTGCTGGTTATCAGGGTAGTTAGAGGAGTCTGAAGAATCTGCAAAGGGTTTCAAAACAGCAGCGTTGACAACAACCTGCAAGGGTTTTCAAAGTTTGGCTTGAGTTATTTTTTAGGCTAACAGTATTTTGTATTTGTGACTTGAATTTAATGCAATTATATGTAAGCATACAAATGATGATTATGTGAGGCACCAAATGGGGCTAGATGTCCTCATGAGATTTTAGCGTTTTAGTGAAATTCAGTTTCTCATGACATAATGGTATTAGTGTTGGTCCCCTCCCTTTCAACTTTAACAAATGTCATCAACAACTCTGCAGCACTTCCCTGCTGTTCCTTTAGCTTTTTGATCTTCTGTTCTTGGTACCAAATTATTATTGTAAACAATCTGTTAATGCCACATCACAAAGTGGAAAGATTTTCAGATATGAATAACTCACTCCATCCCTCTGGGCAATGAATGACATGTTCATTTACTTAGGACAGCAGCAACATGCCGATGGCTGTGTGTGACACTGATCAAAGTACATTCATTCATGATATAATCTGATTTTCAATGAAGAACTTTGACTTTAGATGAAGATGCATTGATCGCTGTAGTGCCATTTTTAAAAACAGTTTTTTTCCAGGACATGTCTGAGCCCTTATGGGTGGATTGCACTGGTGTGGAATTCACCCCAACCCTAACGCTATCCCTGACAAGGCAGGATTACCAACCAGGCAACTGTCCTGGGGCACCAGGACTGTCAGGGCTCCAAAGAAGATAAACTCTACTGACACTTACCTGGTAATCACTGTTGGAGTCAGCTTACAGGAGGAAAATTGAAACATCTGTAATGATTGTTGGACAGTACTTGTGCTTTGAAAATTGTTTCTCACAATTGTCATTCCTCCTTGACAGTCTTATTCCAGTACCTCTAAAAACCAAATTACATCAGTATCAAGTCTGGATCTGCTACAGAAAGCCTCAGCTGACCTCCTCAGATAAAGAATCAAGATCTCAATCCTTTTCCACTGTGACAGGTCATCAGGGATCGCAGGCTCAATTCAGCTTGTACTGTGAGAAATGGCTTCATGTAGTTCTTTCTCTCGGCTTACAGAGAGCAGGCTGCTGTTAATGTGGAGCGTTTGACAGGAAATGTTGTCATTTGTCCATCTATTGACTCGTGCTCAAAGTGGAGAAGACAACTTTGGTGTGTTTCCCAGGAGCTGAGAGGATAAATGCTCCTTACCTCAGTGCTGTGCTGCTCCAATCACCAGCATAATTACACAAAGTCTTTTTGCTGGGGAGGATTTGCTACAGCACTGCTTTTGATCGATGTCCATGCATGGCGACACCCCCAGCCCCCTCACCATTACACTTACTGTACACTTACCAGTCACTGTCAGCTCATCTGTTTCTCACTGTTAAATTCCTCTATCCTGTTTTTCTTCACACAGCACATATTTACAGGATTGCATCTTTTTCTTTACAGAAATTTAAGTCAGCAAGTGAAGCCTAATGTTTGTCATATTTCAGTGTAATGGGCATGAATGGCACAGCATACTCCTCTCAAAGAGTTTGGGATTATTGCAGTCAGCTCAGTTCCTTGCAGACACAATGATGCTGACAGGATTTTACACCTTGAGGAGGCGCGTTTCCTCAAGACCCCCGCATTCTGTGTCATCTGTGTGTTTATTCCAACACGTCCTCATACCTAAATGACAGAATAGGTCACTTGCCAATGCCTCCCAAAACGACATATGGCCGTTGGAGAGTACCAGCGACAGGCATACCGGACCTTCATCGTCATGGTAATAATAATAAACATGTGGTTAACGTTGCATGCCGGTTAGATTTGTGTCCAACTTGATCCCGACTTGCTCTGGGAAACAGGTTACTTCAGACAGGTTACTTCCTGTTCAAACATAACCACCACTAGGAGGTGCTAAACACTGCTAAAAGAACTCAAAGGCCTGAGGCAGGACAGTACCGGTGTGTTAAAGACAAACAGCTTTTTTCTGTAAATGTTGTCTGTACATGTGAGTGAGAGTTACTGAGAGTCTTCCAGGGGAATATTAGGAATCAAACACCACAGGCTGCTGTGAGGACAATCTGCATGAATGTATTCAAATGTCATTGTTATCTTGTATGTATGGGGCTACGTATGTATCAGCAGTGTGACATCATAACTGCAGTTCTACAATCAAACAGCACAAAAGTCCTCAGGAGAGAACTGAAATCATGTTTGATGTTGAACTGTATCTTCACACGTTGTGTGCAGCACAAACACAAGACCTTGAGTCAGATCATCTGAATGTCGACAACAATGTCTACATCACGCTGGAAAAGACAAAGGAGACAAAGAAAACGCAAAGTAAGTATAGTTAATGTGCTGTTGTTACTGGTTGAAATGTTTGTTAATACTAAGACAATTAAAGTAACGTAATGTAGAGCCAGTGGTATAGTGGGGCCTGGAGAAGTGGGTATACTCTTAATTTATGCCACAAAATCTTTTTTAAAGCATTCCGTCCAACAAAGAATAAATGCCCTGTGTTATAAACAGTGACATTAAGACTACTAAAGACCACATATTTACTTCTCCCAAAAATGGGCCAGTAGTATTTGCACATTGTCACTTAACTTCTGCTGCCTGACTTCTAGGAGTAAGGATCATTTTGAAATTAGCCACAGAAGAGTTGCAGATGTTGCAATCAATCCTTGTCCACAGACTATAGGGTGAGACAACTATGCATTTTGAGTGAACTATTCCTTATTCCTTAGTCCATCCACACATGAAAACTGGACAACTATTCTCTCACCTTGCCATTAGTCTATGGACACGAAGGCTGCAAGTGATATTTTCTTTCCTATGATAGTGAGGTGAAGGCATGACCCTACTCTGCCTCTGATTGGCTTACCCTGAAATTCTTACCCTTACCGTAACCAATCATCACTCCTCATGCCTAAACCTAACCAACCCAACCAACCAGGGCAACAAGTACTAACCAATCAGTGGCAAAGTAGGGCGGGTCATGCCTTTGCCATCCCAGGAAAACAAATTTGGCTTGCAGCACACTACTGAATGATGCAGAGGGGGTTTAGAAGTGGGTATACGCAATGCCGACTGAAAAATAAGTAGGTATACTCCATTTACCTGTGTATACTCTGCACTACACCACTGTGTAGAGCCCACTGACCTATTGATATCAGTGGTAAAAGCACTTAGCACTACACTTTGGCTTGGAAAGAAATGACAGATGATTCTAACAAGTGTCCAAATATCAGAGAGGAGGATGAGTCTGTGAAGGAGCTCACAGCTCTCATGGCCAATCTGTCCATCCTCAATCGGCAAACAGACACAGAGGACATCATCATGGAGGACCTCTCCCTCCAAAACGCCCCTCTCTACAAACGCTCCAGGGCCATTGATGGTGAGTCAGTGGGGAATCCACCGGAGGACTCCAGGAAGCGTCCCAGCAAAAGGAAGCTGGACGCTGTTGCTGCAGAGCACGGCAACAGGTAGGTGTTACATCACTTCCCCTGTTGATCTTTTACACTGAGGATTTAAGATTTCAGAGATTTAAACATTCAAATGTTTTTCTTCTGCACTGAAGCCCAGACAGGAAGAGGAGGAAGCTCGACCTGGAGACCAACTCTGTGTCTCTGCAGAGAATCTCAGAGGGTCCAACTTTTCACAAGACAGACAGAGGAAGAGGAAGGACTGGGAGAGGGGGTAAAAAATGGGGTGCACACAAATACAGGTAGGTTCTCTCATGGCAACACACACACTACACACCTACAGGAGGGCGGCTGTGGCTCAGGAGGCTCCTCCTGTCCACATGTTGTAGTGTCCATGGGCAAGACACTAAACCCTAAGTTGCTCCGGAGGCCAGCACCTTGCAGCTCCATCGCCATGTGTGTGAATGAGACCAATCTGTAAAGCACTTTGGGAACCGTTAAGGATGAAAAAGCGCTATATAAGTGAAGTCCATTTACCATTTACATATATGGATTTGGGAGGGCTAACTTACTGTTAAAAATTAAGAGATTCAAACAAGCTTTATTGTACACAGACACTCAGAGCACTCCTCTTGACATGGACAGACACTGTCCTCATCAAGAGGAGGATACAGAGAAAACAGAGAAAAGAGAGGTGGAGGTGTCGACAGGGTGATGGCAGGTGGAGGTAGGTTCTCTAATGACAACCTGCTGTTTTCAGGCTCAGGTTTGATTTTGATGATCAAGTAGCTGTTTGTCACTCAAACACTTCAGCTTTTAATGTTTCTGCTTTACTAATGTGTGGAATAAATGAAAGTCACATAGGTCACTGTTCAACAACGGGGTAACAGACAGACTAGTGATAACTGCCACCGCAGCCGGCTGTCATGTTCAACCTCAGCACGGAGGCAAAGGAACCCTGTCTGAGAGGAACAGCAGAGCCAAAGTCCAGGAGCTCATTAAGCTGTTGTGAACTGATTAATACAAAAGTGAATTAAATGTAATATATTGTTGTTCCTTCAATAATGTGTCCTCCTACATTGTGTCTAGTTTCATCGTTTAGTTTTCCAGTGCTTCTACACCTAAAATAAACTTCCCTCCCTTTAATTTTAACCCACTCACAAGTAACATGGGCTCTCATTGGTCAGAACAAGAGGGTCCTTTCAGCCTTTGTGGTCATTTTGATGTGAATTTAAACATGTTCTACACACAAAATATATCAAATTGAAAGATGGAATACTTCACATTTATATCAGTTTGTTGTTGTAGATAAATCAGCATCACTACTTCACAAACGGTAGGTGATAACCAATAAGTCCTCCAAATGAAATGACAGAAGACATTGTTTGTCCATGCCCCGTAGAACGACACATAGAAGTTTTTTTTGATCTGACTCCCCTATTGGCAAGACTACATAATTTGTCTGTGCCTTACCAATCTCTGAACCCATGGGCTGACATATGATGATGATTTAGCCTCTGGGGGCAACGTCCAATGTTTCTGGGCTCCCAGTGTAGCCAGTGGATATCCAGATAACAGATATCCGGCCAAGTCTTCCTCTTCTGTGCAACGGTCATTGTTTACAGTCCAATTGGCAATCTCAGAACCCATCAGCTATCATCTGACGACGATTTAAATGCAGACACATTTTAAAAAAGCTAATAAAAAGCTCTAGGATTCTGAGATTGATAAAAAACTAAATCGTCATCAGACGATAGCTGATGGGTTCTGAGATTACATTTCGGCCAATGCTCTTTTGCTCTCCACACGGATCGTTTACCTGCATGCAACCAAAGCCCACTCAATCACGATTAGTCAATATTACTCGGACTACAAATGGAAACCAGAACACTTCCAATACCAAAATCTTCTCCCTTGCCTACAGATTCTGCATTCATATGCAGATATCTGTTTATAGAGATTAGTGCCTTATTGGCCTTAGTGTTATGTGTAAGGTTTGATTAGGTTTAGGCACAAAAAGGACCTGGTCATGGTTTGGGTTAAAATGACTACTTCCTTAAGGTTAGGGGACCTTCGTCGTCATGGTTACAACAATAAACACTTGATTAAGGTTCGGGAATGATCAAGGTCTGTCGGTAGGAAACGCAAAATGAACAGCAGTCTCCCATGTTGAAGTCTGATGTTCTGTTGACCCATACATCCACCTCGCCCTCCTCCCTACGTGGATTTTGCCACTCTATAACAATGCCACCTGACTTCCTTCTACGCTCCAGTCATAATTACTACGATCGCAACAGATGTTGTTTTTATATAATCAGTGGGAGTCGATAGTGCTCAACAAGCATGATTCCTCACCAGATTCCAACATGCAAAAAAAACAAAAATCTTTAACAAAAAACTCTACTACTCTACTATTGCTACAGGATTGCTCACAAGGGATATAGGTGACAGAATAACCAAGACTAAATGACAAAATGTATACAAGATAGACATTAACATTCAGCGTTAATTCATTCACCTATATTAAAAACATTGCAAAAGCTTGTGCCGCACTTTTCGCAACACACCTTGGTGCTTGCAGGCAAGTCTTCCTGTCTGATACTTGCCATGCCATGAAAAGTTTTCATTAACAGATTTTTTAGATGTTTGTATGAACAGTTTTGTTTTTAATTATAGGATAAGCTAACTGAGGGCGTTTTCACACCTATAGTTGGTTTGCTCTGGTCCGAATTAGTTGATGAGTTTGTGAACTTGGAGCGTTTTCCCCTTGGTTCAGTTTCTTTTCACACCAAGAAAAATCCAAGTGAACCAAAATGCATCACTACAAACCACGTGAGAATGTTCACTCTGCTTATTGGTCAGATGTTTCTGTTGTTTTTTTAAAAGTATAAAGTTTGTTAGCAAACAGTTGCTTAGACATCAAGCAGATATGGATATAGTCTCTTTAGCTGCTAAATGCTCTAATGCTAACTGTGTCTGCCTGCTGTTTGGTGCTGAGCGGGTTTACAGCAGCTTTTTAGAGCTGAAAACAGCTGCTGGAAATGAGGTTGACAATGAGGTTGTCAGGCTTAGCCATCTAGGCAGCAGGGGAAGGACCCAAATGCAGACAGTTGAGGCTCCAGCAGTTCAAAGGTTTATTTCACAAAAAAAAAAAAACACTTACAAGAAACTTGGGAAACCAGGGAACGACACACAGGGACACACCAGGAACATGACAAGGAGAGACAACCAACAATCAACTGACAAGAGAAGAAAAAAAGGGGACTGGTACATATAGGGGAGTGGCAAACGAGGGAATCAGGGGCAGCTGAGCAAATGGGAAGCAGGTGTGGATAATCAGACACGAGGGCAGGAACTGAACAGACAAGACAGGTAAGAATTTCAAAATAAAACAGGAAACACAGACACCTAACACACACAGTCCATGGTGGATCATGACAGAGGTCACACATTACATGTAGTCATTCGATCCCTTGTTAATATGAAAAATATTGATTAATGTAGCTTTAAATCACAGTATCTCAATACAAGACACAACATGTAAATAAAAGAGCTTTGGAAAAAAAAGTCCTGGTTTTGATGAATGTTTTCTTCCTTCTTCCAGTCTGTGCAATTCATGAGTTTCCTTTAAAGGGTCCCATAACAGATAATGTCCCATAATACCTCAATTCACCTTATTATATAAAAAATACAAAAGATGACACTGATTGCATCATATCCAATTTGCAATGAAAGGCACTATTCAACCCATGTACAGTATTCATTGTACATCCCTGTAGCCTGTATGTAATGAGGTGTTACAGAGCAGAGTGGTTCTGCCCACATGAAGATCAACGTGAAGCAGCTGGAGTCCATCAACTTCCTTTAGTCCCTGTTCTGAATGATGCTCAGGACCAGATGCTTCTTCATCATTGAGACAGTGCAGAGGGACTTGCGTGTTATTACAGTAACATGTTTACCTCACACACACTCCACACAGATCGATGCCCACTTTGTCCCGCTGCTCGGAGGGCTCTTACTTGCCATTGATTGACAGAGGTAGAAGAGCTGCCAGGCCTGTACTGGAGAAAGAAATAATTATTGAGCTGATGTGAAAGGATAAACTGTGGCTCATCCTGGCTTAGTGGACATCTATACAGTAGAGAAGAGATGCTGCAGATAAACTGAATGTCTTGCTCACACTGAGCCATGCAGCTGACAGGAGCTGTGGTCCTGAGGAGAAATTGCTCTCTTTTTTCTTCTCTTACTCTCAATTCTATTTTTCAAAGGACTTACATAGTACAGTAGTGCAACAACAATGAAAAAAAACATGTCAGATCTGGTTCAATCAGTTAAACTACTAAATTGGCCAGCTTATGTTCACGCTTCATGCCAGCATTGTATGAGTACATATATAGAGGTGGAAATCATGATTCACTTTGCTGATTCGAATCATTTTGTTCATTTCAGTTCAAAGATTTGTAGTCACTCACTGTAATTTGTTCACTTTTCTTCACAGTTCAAGTGGACTTCAGTACATCAGTAAAATGCCCCATTTTTTGGTTTGACTCTGGTGCATGCTTCCACTTACAGTGAGATTTCTGCACCTTCTGTTTTATGTACATCAGTAAGTGATCATGTGGTGGGAGTTTTCATATTCACTGTTGTTTCATTCCTATTTTGTCTCTGATGAATTAACCATACAAGGTGGTGTATTTTTCTCCTCTGTGTGTGCAGGTCAGTTTGACCTTCGGTGTGAAGGCCTTAAATCAAGCATCCTCCCTTCTTCCTGTAGGAGGCTCCTATTTGTTCTCTCTCAGAGATAAATTAGGAAACTGGAGGAAGGAGGAAGGATAAGACAGCCAGGTGCACTCGTTATGAGTGCTAGTGTTGTTTGAAGACTAGACAACTTTCCCTTTAGTTCCATCATTGATCAGTCCATAAAACTTGAGTGTAACTTCCTTCTGGGGTCTTTTGTCTTATGAAAGCATGAGCCCCATATGAGAAACTGTAGGCCTGATAAAACTCTGAAAGACAAGAAGAAGAAGAAGAAGAAGAAGAAGAAGAAGAAGAAGAAGAAGAAGAAGAAGAAGAAGAAGAAGACAGATCTGGTCCAATCAGGCTCTTTCCTCACTGATATGATGGATAAGATGCAGGTTGATTTTTTACATGTTTATTGTATAGCCGATCAATACACAAGTTCACTATGGGAATCTTCTGAACTGATTCGCACTGGTTATCACATCTGATCACATACGAGTATTCAAAAATCTGTAGTATTATTATTATTTGTTAGTAGCATCAGCAGTAAGAATGGCAGCAGTAGTAACACCAGGAGCAGTTCTGCTGTCCTGTAATCTGCCTGCTGCTTCTCTGCTCATGGACTCGAACATTGCTTGTGTGAAAGTTGTGTCTTCTTATTTGTGTGCCTGTTTTCCATTCAATTCAGTTCAATTCAGTACAACTTTATTTATCTCTTTTAAGGGCAACTGTCTGCAGCAGCTCGCTGACCAGATCAGCAGATACACATAGAATAGATAGGAGAAGAAAGAAAAACACTGTGCATTTGGTTTTTGTTTGTGCATTTTTGTTTTATTTTTGTGTTTGTTTTATTTTTTTGTGTTTTCATTTTATTTTTCTGTGTTTGTGTTTTATTTTTCTGTTGTTTTGTTTTTGGATTTTGTTGCTGGCATGTGAAGTTTATGTGTGCATTTATACGTGTCTATCTACGTGTTTGTGCATTTGTTTTGAGTGGGTTATTGATAGCATTTCTTTATGTATTCATCTTTTGTTTGATTGAATGATTAGTGTGTGTTTGTTTTTGAATGTGTTTCTGTTTGTTTATCTGTCAGAGTGTTTGTGTGTGTGTGTGAAGCTGTTGGTTGTTTAGCATAAAATGATCACATTGAAAGATATTGAATATGATAGAAAAGCGATCAGCTGTCAGAAGCTCAGACCTTTAAGAACTCACGTCAGACTCTGCAGCTCCTGTTCTGCCTTGATCACGCAGGCTTAATCACATCAGACATGATGGAGGGACATCACGTGAAAGTTATGGGTCTGATGGATGACTTTGGGCCATGGTTTCATCAAGCTCTGGCTGATGTAATTTGATCCTCTGGAGTCTCTGGGGGGGGGGCTCAAAACACCCAGCATTCATCATCCAGTCTCAGCTTCAAGCACCGCACAAGTGCTTCCATCTTGTTCAGTCCCGAGCGCCTTTTGGATGTTCCCGAGCTCCTCGCAGACCTTCCAGCAGAGCGCTGCTGCTGTAGTTAAATGATATTGTTCTATGGGTTTTTGCTGAGAACAACACCTCTCGTTTCAGATGAATGGAGGTCCACGTTCGCCCCGTGGTGTATGATTTCTTATCTCTGTCAGCAGGCAGTGGTGTAAGCTCACCAGGCTTCAGAGGACCATCCATCTGAGTTTGCGGCACAGCTCAGGGGAACTACTGAAGGGGTCAAACAGAGGGCAGCGCAGGAAACAATGACACGGAGAAGATAATGACACAATACAATAGAGTCGCCTGAAAATGGCTGTCTTATCATCGAGGATATCATGTGTCGGGGAATGCTGTGACAGCCATATGAAAAACAAGTACTCCCCCTAGTGAGAGAACACATTCTTTAAGAACCTCATGTTCCACCTGAGCATGAATGAGGCTGAGATAACTAGGACAACTGCACGAGTACTCAGATCCTTTACTTAAGTAAATACCACAATGTAAAAAGTACTGCTTTTATAATTTGACTCAAGTCAAAATACAGAAATATGATCAGCAAAATATACTGAAAGTATCAAACGTAAAAATACTGGCCTCTTTCATACTGTTGTATCATGTATATTATATTATTTTATTTATTACAGGAGCATTAACATCTTAGTAGCATTTAAATGTTGTGTGGGATCGAGGTGCTGCTAAATTGAACCATTTTATAAATGGTTGGTAGTTTGTTCTGTAACAGTACGTCCTATTTTATAAACTGGTCGTGTGTTTTGTATGTAAAATCCAGCAGTGGAGAGCAACCAAGTACATTTACTCAAGTACTGTATTTAAGGTACTTATTTCCATTTTATACCACTTTATCCTTATGTATCCTTATATGAAATATTCTAGTTTTTACTTCATTACATTTATTAGACTTTTCAGTGTACATAAAAAAAACCATATAAGATAGAACCGGAAGGAAATTCTTGTGCCAGAGATTGCTCAAACATTACAGCAACATAAGAATAAAACAATAGAGCAATAAATGTAAAGTGTATAATAAAATTATAATAAAATATAATATAATAAAAAAGTGTATACTGTAAGGAATAAATGCTAAGACCAGTGCCTAATAGAATAACAATAAAAGTAAGATAAATATAGTAAAATAAATAAACTAACATAGAAATGAGTAGTATTGCACATGATATTTAAAAGTAATATTGGCAATGATATGAAAGTAATATTGTACATGATATTAATATTATTGTCATTGTTCTCCGATGTCTTTCCTGCAGAAGGGGGAGGAGTTATACAGTCTGATGGCCACTGGTAGAGAAGACCTCCTGTGGCGTTCTGTGGTGCACCTCGGTGGTCTCATATGATGAGCTTATAAAATATGATGCATTGTTATAGGTTAAAATACAACAGTATCTAAAGAAGTTAAAACTGGCTCCACCTCGACAAGCTACAACATTAAAATAAAGCTAATTGTTGTGAAGAGCAGGTCTGTGAGAGGAGCAGGAAGTAGGAGGAGCCTGGCCTGATCAGAGCCTACATATACAGGATTGAGTTCAGGTGGGAGCTCTTCAGCACTACCTGCAGCAGAACCCTGTGCTCTCTACTGGCGACACTTGTTTGTCTGAGTGAAAATGTGAATTTCTTTGCTCTTAGTACATTTATGTTTGCAGTATCTTGATGCTTGAATTAGTTATGTTAAGTTATTGTACATTGTGTTCATTCTTGTCAGTTATAGGGTAACCCCTATGTATTTAGTTTATTGTATGGTGATAATACATGGTACATATTTTCTGTTTGGATATAAAACCAGCATGGATTGGTGCCAGCCTCCCCTGTGCTACCACCTGTCTACAATAAACCACAACTGAAATGGATTCTTCCGGTGTCTCGTTGTGTCCATAGTGTTAATCACAGTCCCTGGTAATCAGCATACCCTTCATACAGTCCGGATTAGTAAATATTTTACACTAATAATGACACATGCAGAAGAGTACCAAAAGGGTAGATTCACATTTTTTCAAGTCTGTCAATATTTAGGTGCCCATATTAAAGACTGATTGATTGGTTGCTGTAGTTCCTCCTGTCCATCCTGGCTGTATAAGATTATGTTCCAGTATAAGTGATGGGGGACAAAATCCATAGTGCTTGTTCTGTGTGGAAATACATTCTAAAGTTCATCTAAATTTAATGAGTCTTCAGCACTAAGAGTGAATCAAATGAAGTGAATGTCTTTTTCCTGCAAAAGTTCCTCTTTGTGTCATGATCTCACACTAAACAGACTAATGTTGGAAGATACCCACTTGATTTGGTTAACTCAGACTTGGGAAGTCTCATTTGCGCCAAAGTGCGTTAAAACAAATATAATTGAGCAAAAAGATTATCACAAGACATAAATACTTAAATACATGTGTAAATGGTGCACACACAGGCCTACACACACCAAGATACATACACACACATCAATGTAGAATGCAAATCATGTCAGGAATCATTGCAGAGGTAGGCAAGGGAGTAAAAGTGGGTCTTAAGACACTCAAGAGTCAAGAGATTCTGCTGGTCTTATATGTTCAGGGATTCCAGAGTCTTGGTGCAGCTGCCGAGAAGGCCCTGCCAACAAAATGTTTGCAACGAGATCGTGGGAGCCCTTGCTCTGAAGATCTGAGGGGCCTAGCTGTACTGTATGAAGACAGAGGCTCTGAAATATAGGTAGGGGGCGAGACCATGCAAGGCCTTAAACAAAAACAGAAGAATCTTGTAAGGAATTCGATACTGAACAGGGAGCCAAGATGCTCGTGCCGGCATATGTTCCCTTTTTTTACGTCTGCATAGAAGTCTGACCGCAGCAGCATTCTGTACCGGCTGTGAGCGGTGAATAGAGGCCTGGTTGATGCCAATGTATAGGGAGTTGCAATAATCGAGTCTTGGATGACTTTTCTAAATCTTTAGGCAATAAGAGTCCTGATCTTGGATATGATTCTGAGCTGGAAGAAGCTAGATCTTCAGATTTCAGGGTATTGTCAAATATTATTCCACGTTTTTTTGCATAGTCTGTTTGTCTGCTATAAATATAATGTACAAGGAGGTTGGCCGTTGCTAGGCAATCCACTGGTCATTTTCATGCTTTAATTGCGTTCTGTTTTATTTAGCTCGAAGTTCTTCCACTGTTGCTTTATAGAACATGAATCTGGCAGAATGTCTTATCAACTGCATATTTTCTAGTCTCATCAGATGCTGTGTGTTCATTTAATTCAGTGTGCAGAGACACACACAGTGTATACACAGTGTATCTCATCACTTTAGGCTTTTTCCAAACTTAAAATAATGTCAACAGGATAATAAGATGGGGAGAAAATCAAGCTCAAAATAGCTTATAATTAAAATATAATGCTATGATTTAATGTAGTTACAATAAAAACACCACATTTTGCCTGTTTGTCTTAGTTGGAAATGTGTGTTTTTGCATTTATTGAATTGGAATATTAAATATAAGACTGAAGATGAACATTGACACATTATCTGTTCTGTAGACAGAATATGAGCTTGGGATTATGAAGTTTTGTTTAATTGGGGGCCAATTCTTTGAGATATTGAGCATCAAATCATTTTGTTAAGAGATGTTTTCAACAATGGTTCCTCAACAAATTAAAAAAAAGAAACATTCAACAACCCCTATTGTTTCAAATTCTTGTCTTTGACAGAAGTGCAGTTCCTACATATAACCACTTGATGGCAGCAGCAGATTGTTGTTCTCATGTTACATAATTTGGCAGAGAACCAAACCTTTGTCTACCAATCAGATAAAAACCATAAAACTGCCACATGCAGTAAAATATGTGATTCATTCTTGCTGTTAGTATGTGCTCGTGTACTGTGAGGGAAGACACCACAATAAACGGCTCGTATCATAGCCACATTTATCAGTATTGTGGGAGAACTGCCAGGGCCAGGATGCAGTGAAAGATATGGATTTGGCAGCTGGGGGAAGGTTTCATGGTGACAGTGAGAGGCTGAGGTTGCTGTGTGTGTGTGTGTGTGTGTGTGTGTGTGTGTGTGTGTGTGTGTGTGTGTGTGTGTGTAAACTGTCTAACCAGCTGCTGGGATGACACAGAGAACAGAGCAGTGGGAGTCCAGAGAAATCTCAGCCTGTCTCTAGAAGTACAGAGCCTCTACTCTTCTTCGCTGGGTCTGTGGCCTGAAGTGAACCCAGCTACACTCACTGGGTGTCAACTACTACTAAATGACGCTGGATCATAATATACTGTCTTTTGTTTGAGGGTGTGTTCAAGGCCTGTGCTTTTAACTTATCAGAGGCCTGGAACATAGTTTGGAGATGGGCCAAGTTTCTAAGTCTCCCAATTCAACAGGACAGGGAACTGAACACTTGCATAACAAGGCATTATGTGTCCTTATGTATACATGTTTCTTATATGGTTCACAGGTCTTCTCTCTTCTCTAAAACAGAAATGCTAAACTATGATAAAGATCCACTTTTATCCGGTTTTTTTTTCCATTATTCTAAACAGTCATTAAAGTGGAGCTTCTGTTAGGTCACTTGACATAATACCAGGATCTACATGATATCAGCTCAATAATGGCCCTGTCAGTGACCGATCCGTACCGGAAACCCGATTTGGAAGTGAAAATGCGACTACTTCCTGTCACCGCTTGTTTTATCTTCTTAAATGCAGAAATTTGTTAAGGAAAGCTATAATTGAAGCCACACTCTATGTTGATAAGTGGAACATGTGACCCTTTGGAGCAACCCCTAGGTTGGGAAGCACTGGACTAAACTAGATAACTGTATATAAGGTAGTTAAAACTGGCTCCACCTCGAGCAGCTACAACAGTAAAATGTTGCTTTAACACTGATGCATCGGTAATCTAATAATGTCATATGTATAATAATAAGTTACAGGGGACATTTAACTGCAGAACAAGTACTTTCACTTTTGATATTTTAAGCAATTCTGCTGTTGCATACTTTTAATTAAGTAATCACGCTCCTCTCCTGTGGAACCAGATCCCAGTTTGTGTACGGGAGGCGGACAACCTCCTCACATTTAAGAGTAGGCTTAAGACTTTCCTCTTTGATAAAGCTTATAGTAGGGCTGACTCAGGTGACCCCTGAGCCCCCCCTTAGTTATGCTGCTATAGGCCTAGACTGCCAGGGGACTTCCTATGATGCACTGAGCTCCTCTCTCCTCCTCTTCCTCTCCATCTGTATGCCCTCATATCCCATCAATGCTTGTTATTAATTCAACTTCTTCCCGTAGTTGTGTGCTTTCTCTCCTCTCTCTCTCTCTCTCTCTCTCCCCTTCTGTTGCTTTCTGCAGGTATTTCTGTCTCCGGAGCTGTAGAGTCTGGGTCTGTGGTTGCTGCCACCTGCTGCCCCCGTGCTCCTGCTCTGCACCCGCTGCTGCTATTGCTGTTGTTGCTCTTGTTATTAGTATTGCTATTATAATGTTGCTCTTAGTGTTGTTTCTGTTGGTGTTAACATCAATGCCATTACCATAGCTATTGCCTTACATCCCTATGTGGAACTGTATTGTGCTGCTGTATGTTCTCTTTCCTCCTGCTCTCTCTCTCCCGCTCCCCCCTTCCCCCTTCAACCCAACCGGTCGAGGCAGATGACCGCCCACCTTGAGCCTGGTTCTGCTCGAGGTTTCTACCTGTTAAAAGGGAGTTTTCCTTGCCACTGTCGCATAGTGCTTGCTCATGGTGGGAACTGTTGGGTCTCTGTAAATATAAAGAGTCGGTCTAGACCTGCTCTATTCGAAAAAGTGCCCTGAGATAACTTTGTTATGATATGGCGCTATATAAATAAAACTGAATTGAAATTGAATTGAAAATGCAGGACTTTTACTTGTAATGGGGTATTTTTGCATTGTTGTATTTTATTATTCCACCACTGCATGTAGTGTGTCATAGTGGAAGTGATATGTTCCTTAATGTTGACCTATCAGAGCTCTTCTGCCCACGCCTGTTAACATGATGAGGTGGAAAAAGAATGATGTTTCATTTCATTTCATCACCTTTGGGTCAGGAACATTATACCACAATAATCACACCTGTGGGTGCGACATCACCCTCTGCACATTATATGTATACTGCTCATTGACACTCTCCCTCTTTACCATAAGCCACCATAAGCTACTGGACTGGTCATACCAGACCCAGTAAGGCTGTAGTGTGGCGGCTGAATACTCTCTCTTGCGTTGTGTTGTAATTAAAGACAGGCACCAATCTCTCACTTTTGGGCTCCAACCCAGCCGTTTATTCCTGTTAACACAGATCACGGTTAGGTTCCCCACAGCTTCACTTATCCAGGAATTACTAAAATAAATTTAAAAAATGATGTTCATGTCTGTTGGTTAGCCATATTAGTGAGTAGCTTCCACACAAGGTTAGCTTGCAAAGTCACGGACAAACAGAACAAAACTCCTCACAAAACGTCTAACAATGTATTTTAAGCATCACACAAGTGTTTACCACAACCAACTAGTAGTTTTAACCAACAGAGAAAGAAAAATACAATATTTTCGCGGAGCTCGTAACAGTGTGACTTACCCCGGGGACAGCGTACAGCAGAGTGGCAACACGAGGCGGGCTGCTCCCCACAAGTACACAGGAGTCCCACTAAGGGGCACTCTAACCATACAACCGTCCCCGTGGATTACAAATTCCGAACAATATTAAAAATAAAACAAGAAATAAATAACAAATCAATATTAAATAAAGGCAAATGATGAAAATTAATTACAACTGATGGAATATAAAGATAAATAAGAGAAAATAGTGAAAAATGATGGTAAAATAATGATAAATATTGGAAAATAATGAGGGAAGGCAAGTGGAATCATTAACCCTGCTACAGTAGCAGCAAACCCCCCTCAGTGTATTGAATTGTGTATGAGTGAGTTTTGTTGCTTATAAATTTAACTTTTCATTTTAAGAGGAATATTGTTATTTCTTCTTTAAAAAAAATTACATGATCTCACTTTAATGTCTTTAGTTTATCCAACTCAGTGCCTTACTTTAGATAAGAAAAACAAATTAGTTCAGTTTACTCTCTTTTAGCTGAAATAGCTGAATGTTTGTAGTGGTTAAGAATCATAATACGGAAATAGCCAGACCATAATCCACCATGATCTTTTCCTCCACCTAACAAACCAACACAGGGGGCTACAATAACCTTCATTAAAATACCCCAGTTTTATATGACTTGCATCACTTTGATGCTATACTGCACAAAATGTCCATTTTTTACAAGTCGTTTTGTCTGTCACTAAGAATCATTTCCAGAATCATATAATAACAAGCAAAATAATCTGCTGATAGGGTGAAAATAGTCTCGCTGTTTCTGATAAATTGGCTTGTTCAAGAATTTATAAAAATCTGACTCAAGTGCAGCATTTTATTTTTATTTTTAGGTGGCAATGCTCCTCTCTCCAAAAATCCTGTAACAAGGGACACTGTGGTGTGAACAAGGGGGTGGACATGCCAGCCACCAAGCTAATGCGTATGGTAACGTTATAACCGTTATAACCTGTAGCTAACGTTATGTGGCGAGCCCAGTGCTGTTAGCCCTGGTTAAAACAATCATACTAAAAATAAATGAGTGTGTTGAACGCTACATAACGTTAGCTACAGTAGCTGTGTGGGTAGTCGACTCATCTAATGGTAAGTTAGCAAGTTAATGTTACGTTAGCTAACGTTACATGTGGCTATTTCATTAGAATGAAATGACATAACGTGAATAAACGTGACTAAACGTAACGTGAATAAAACTTTAATACATTTCCTCGTCCGTGAACACGTCAGATTTTCATCTGCATTGGTGGTTGTTTGACGATGAAGAAAACAACTCCCATGATCCCACGCCACTTCACCACATCATCAAACCACCTCTTTTGTTATTGTTTTGACTGAGAGACCCCTAGCTGCAGAAATGACATGTGCTTTCCATGAATTCACATTTCACCATCCCAAATGACACCTCTGTTGGGCCACGCATTTAATGCACGACCTCATATATGATACAGCGTTTTCTTGAAGCATCCACAAGAGGTATAGGTATAACAACCAAACTACCAGAAACCGTGCCCAGAGCTGGTTTCACTCTCTGGTTAATGTTAGTTCACCTGCATGGTGACCTGTGAAACAACTGGTTAAGAGATGTTTGTTCGTGCGTGTGTGTGTGAACTGGTCTGGAGGGCTCTCTGTTGATGTTGATCGTAACTCTACTTGACAGCTCCCAGAACAAAATGCCCCACTTGCCAGAGGGAGCAGGCCCTCAACTGCACACATACTTTATTTATAGGTGGAGGAGATCAGAGAGACAACGGGTTCACGAGGTCAGCTGTTTGTTTTTTACATTGCTGGATGGCACTTCAGACAAACCACAAAAAACGAGTAGAATGCTCTTTGAAGCACGCGTCTGGGAAATATGAAATATGATTCTGGATTATGAAATATGATTGATGCAATTTCCATTCAAGAATGTCTTTAACTAGGAATTAGTTACTTTAGACCGGCAAAGACATTTTCATGTGTAAACGGTCTAGAATATCAGGTTTAACATGCAAAAAGTTCCACGTTGGTCAACTTTGGCAGTCATTGGAATTAATAAGTGACTAGTATCAGTTACAGTGATGTCAAAACAGACAACAATCATTGCAGGGTCTGCTCATATCACTTCATGCTTGTTTTCTTGAGTCTTGGCAGAGAAATCTTTTGGCCCTAATAGCCTTGATAACAATCCAACACAAGCACTGTAAATATTGATACCTGGTATGTTTCAGTGCTCCTGTCCAGCCCTGGGCTACCATTCAGGGTTTTCCCCCTAATGGAGCCCTGAAGTCTCAGCAAAGTTAAGAGATAATAAGAAATCTTGGAAATCATGGTCAGATTGAGAAATATTTGAATTAATATTGCCACATATATGTACAGCTTCATAGAGTGCTGCAGGGATGAAATATCTTTTTAGGCCAACCTGGAAGTTGGTTCCCTTGACAAAAGGTCAATAGGATTTTTCCATTGCATTTTGGATTATTGCAGAAAATAAGCTCTGCGGCAAACAAAAGTTTATGATACTTAAACGTTTTGTTCAGCAAGATAATCTTCAGAAATAAACACTACTTTTATGATTTTTGAAGCATAAATGCAATCGCCACAAGTAAAAAG
Organism: Macquaria australasica; assembly: GCA_005408345.1. Lineage (NCBI taxonomy): Eukaryota > Metazoa > Chordata > Actinopteri > Centrarchiformes > Percichthyidae > Macquaria > Macquaria australasica. Next base: position 18,067 of record SEMN01000926.1, on the reverse strand, counting down.
CTAATGCTAGGCTAAAAACGAACTACACCACGGTTGCATGACCTCAACGTCAGCACCACTAAGCTTCCAATTTGTAATTTGAATTTGCGCGTTTACCTCTGGGAAAGTTTGAGTTAGAATAGTTTACAGTATAAACAGAACAAGGCTGTAAAGGTGGACGAGTGAGTAGATGAGTTTCTGTGTTTGGTGTGATGACGTTTTTTGCCCCCGACAACCTCTGTAGTCTCATTTAGCCACTTGTTAGCAACCGCTTTTTTAAAGACACGTAAAAGCTTCAAAATTTAGGAGTGGGGTATTTACAGAATCTTTTAAGCTTGTGTTAACCACAGACCTTATTTCAGGCATCTAACCAAAATCCCATTCAAGAAACCCATTGACTTCAAGATGAGGGAACCGGAAGTGCAAAAATGCTAACTCATTTCTGGATTTTAGGACTCATACAGCTATTAGCTTGGTGAGTACAAACTTCAAGAACTGCCTTTTTTCATTTACGTAACATTGCAAAAATCAGGCACATCCTGTCTCAAAAAGATGCAGAAAAACTAGTCCCTGCATTTGTTACGTCTAGGCTGGATTATTGCAACTCTCTATTATCAGGCTGCCCCAATAAATCCCTTAAGACTCTCCAGCTGATCCAGAATGCTGCGGCACGTTTACTGACAAGAACCAGAAAAAGAGAACATATTTCTCCAATATTAGCTTCTCTACACTGGCTCCCTGTAAAATCCAGAATAGAATTTAAAATCCTTCTCACCTTCAAAGCCCTAAATGGTCAGGCACCATCATATCTTAAAGAGCTCATAGTACCCTATTACCCCACTAGAGCACTGCCCTCCCAGAATGCAGGGTTCCTTGTGGTTCCTAGAGTCTCCAAAAGTAGAATGGGAGCCAGAGCCTTCAGCTATCAAGCTCCTCTCCTGTGGAACCAGATCCCAGCTTGTGTACGGGAGGCGGACAACCTCCTCACATTTAAGAGTAGGCTTAAGACTTCCCTCTTTGATAAAGCTTATAGTAGGGCTGACTCAGGTGACCCCTGAGCCCCCCCTTAGTTATGCTGCTATAGGCCTAGACTGCCGGGGGACTTCCTATGATGCACTGAGCTCCTTTCTCCTCCTCTTCCTCTCCATCTGTACGCCCTCATATCCCATCAATGCTTGTTATTAATTCAACTTCTTCCCGTAGTTGTGTGCTCTCTCTCCTCTCTCTCCTTCTGTTGCTTTCTGCAGGTGTTTCTGCCTCTGGAGCTGTGGAGTCTGGGTCTGTGGTTGCTGCCGCCTGCTGCCCCCGTGCTCCTGCTCTGCACCCGCTGCTGCTATTACTGTTGTTGCTTTATTAGTATTGCTATTATAATGTTGCTCTTGGTGTTGTTTCGTTGGTGTTAACATCAATGCCATTACCATATCTATGCTGTATTGAGCTGCTGTATGTTCTCTTTCCTCCTGCTCTCTCTCTCCCGCTCCCCCCTTCCCCCTTCAACCCAACCGGTCGAGGCAGATGACCGCCCACCTTGAGCCTGGTTCTGCTCGAGGTTTCTACCTGTTAAAAGGGAGTTTTTCCTTGCCACTGTCGCATAGTGCTTGCTTATGGTGGGAACTGTTGGGTCTCTGTAAATATAAAGAGTCGGTCTAGACCTGCTCTATTCGAAAAAGTGCCCTGAGATAACTTTGTTATGATATGGCGCTATATAAATAAAACTGAAAAACTGAAATTGAATGTTATCATACTTGATAGAACTGATGGACAAACCTACAGAAAGAAGATCCGAGCTGCAATATACTGGAATTGTCCTTAAATTATATAGATTTCTAAGTGATCACGCAGGTTTATGTAGGTAATATGGTGGTTCAATAAGTTAAATGATTTAGAAGTAAGCATAGACTTGCACTTATCAGAAAATTGGGGTTTGGGTTATAACAGTAGGAGTAGAAAAATAAGCTGACTGGATAAAAGGCTATTGACAAATATATCGCATGTCAACATGTATATTCCTTTTTGATCTCTGGGAACAATACAGGGTGAAGATAATCTTAGAACAAGTTCCACCTAGCAGCTTTTGAGCTTTCAACTACTGTACATCTCAGTACTTGGAGCCATGTGACAAGACTGGCGTCGGATTTGAATGGATCATCCTCCAGCCACCCACTTTCTTGCAAGGAGGCCATTTACATCTGACACCAAGGGCCAGTCTTGAACCAAGATGGGGATTATGTTCTGCCTCCTGTAGACAACCACTTGTTGTGATCAAATGACCAAGTTAAGGTCATGTGATGACCTTAACAGTTCCAGACTGTAGACTGTAAAATGTGATTGAAAGCTCTGAAGCTAGGAGCTTGAAATGAGTGGAGCTTCATCAGCTGTCACTTACAATAGAAATATATGAATATGTAACTGAATGAGCAGATGATGACAGAATTAGGTCATCATCAATTTGCTTTTTGGAACAGTTTTGTTAAATATTCATAAAATGATTGGGTGAAATCCCACCTAACAGCATTGTCTTGGAATATTTAAAGCCGTTAAAGCCTGCAGTGTAATCATATTTTAGCTCTCAATTATTCATATTTACAATAAATCTGATAAGGATATTTTCTCAAACTGTTGTTCATGGAAAACTCATCAGGACCATTCTGCAATAACGATTTTCTTGTCAAACTCAAGAGGAAGACTTTCTTAGCAAAACACATCCAGACCTGAAAAGCCCACATCCCAAGAAAGAAAGAAAAAGCCTGCTCTTTTTAATACTTGTATCTGAGGACAGTCATTGAGAGAAGACATCACCAGTCTAAAAGTACTGTTAAGCTAAAATCTCCCATAGCTCCAAGTGCATTAAGATCCACTGAAAACAGCCCATGTAGGCCACACAAACATCAAAACCAAAGTTGGAGTAATATTAGATCAGATTACAATACATTGGATCAGATGAAACTTTAATGATCCATGTGGAGAAACTGGGTCACTGTGGTAGGCAAAAAGATAGAAAAGAATAGAAAATGGAGAGTACTGAAGATAATAAAACAATTACAAAGATGAATGCACTGAGTATAACAGTCACTAAGTATACAACATCTCTGTGCTTCTAATATAGAGCTCCAGTTGGTTAACAAGAACAGATTTTACAAGGCTGTGAACATTTGCCTTTTATAGACCTATAACTGACGGAATATATGGATGGCATGTAAATAAGCATCTTTGGCTGTGTCTACATTACAGTTACAGAGTGGATGTGCAGATATGCCTCACCACCAGCTGAGGATCATCATACAGATGGAAAAACATGTTTTGTACACAGGCTAGAGACTATGCTAACCAGGCAGCCTCTTAAAGGGTAATTCTGGTATTTTTAAACCTGGGCCCTATTTTTACATATTTTGGGGTCTAAATGACTAATAGGTAAATGGACTTCACTTATATAGCACTTTTCAACCTTAACGGTTCACAAAGCACTTTACAGATTGATCTCACACATTCACACACTGATGGCGACGGAGCTCCCATGAAAGGTGCTGGCTTCCATTGGGGGGATCTTAGGGTTCAGTGTCTTGCCCAAGGACACTTCGAACCGCCAACCCTGAGATTAATGGACAACCCGCTCTACCTCCTGAGCCACAGGTACAAAACCTTTCGGAATTGGTCCAGTAGATCGCCTCAGCCTGGAGCCGCGAAACGGCCTGCAATGGCTGCAACGTAATCCTTGCAGGCAACTGTGCCCATCAAAGTACGTCCACTAAAAGTGCTTGTTTTTGCCACTGACAGGCTCAGACTGTCGAAGTGTCTGACAACATTATGGAAAGGATCCCTACAGAGACAGCCCTTTTGTTAAAGAATAAGATCCTTTTTGTTTAACCAGAAGTCTTGCTCAAGGAGAAGTCTCGCTCTGAAATCTCACGAGAGGTGAGTTGTTGCAGGAAGACAACGGTGTTTCTGGTTAAAAAAGGAGCTTACTCTTTAACAAAAAGGTCTATCACTTTAGGGTCTTAGAGGCGTGAAAAAGACAAAAATCACAGACTGCAGAAAAGTAATGCCAGTCTAAAGCTATCTAGGTTATGTAAGCTAATTTTAGCTAACTTAATGACCTTCCAAGATGAGCGATGATTGTGTCACTATACAGCCAACGTGCCTGTGATTTATGATGTGCAGGTGTCCTCAAGATGCACTGCTCTGAGCTTCTCCCAAGCACAAATGATTGGTTTAAACACACTAAAGAGTTAACTAAATGGTTCTCACCATGCTTCAGGGACCTTCTAGTCAGAATAAGTGGTACTGAGCAGGACGGCTACATGAATGCTTATGTTGGCCTGGATGTAAACATGGAGAAAGCCCTTCAATGCTAGTCTCACAACCAATTCTCAAAGGACTTTGTATCAGACAGTGAAATTAGTTTAAACAATGACCCATATAAGAGATGTGATAATCACTAATATGTTGATAAAGGCTGTTACAGCAAAGGTTTGATTCAACTTATAGCTGGGTAATTAAGCTTCTACACTTTGCTGGTGGTGCTTTCCCAGATTTTCCTTATTTTTTGTTTGTGATGAATGGTAGAAGCACTAGGTACAGATTCTCAAACGTTATTCAGAAATGGCAAAGAGTACAGTGTGTCCACACTACTGGACACACACTTTCACTATGTTGGCATTGTTCTTGTGGGAAACCTAAAGATATAATAAATTATTGAGATGATGTGAGACGATTTTGCTGACAATGTTTCCCCACATAACCAACAGACAACATGACAGTATAATAACTTAAATAGGAAATAGGAGCACTTTGGAATGATTGATATGCAGTGCAGACTTCAAGAAGTTTCAGCAACAACATATCTTATTTAAGGACATCCAGAGGTAAATAAGACAATGGGCCCTATTTTAATCGTGCAAGCGTAACAACACAGCGTGGTAGGTCTTGGGCACACAGACTGTGCGGGCGTCTCCATGTGCACCTGCTATTTTGGTTCATGTATGTGCAGCAGCGCAAAGTGCAAAATGGCTGGGTGAAGGCGATATAGATCGGAGTAGGGCTGCATCTAAGGATTGTTTTCATTATCGATTAATCTTTCACAATTAATCATTTAGTCTATAAAATGTCAAAAAGTTGTGAAAAATGCTCATCACAATTTCCCAGAGCCCAAAGTGATGTCTTCAAATTGCTTATTTTGTCCAACCAACAGTCCAAAAACCCAAAGACTCTTCATTTAAGAAGCTGGAACTAGCAAATGGTTGACTTTTTTGCTTGAAAAATGACTAAAACGATTAATCGATTATCAAAATAGTTTGCAATTACTTTTCGACTAATCGATTAATCGACTACTTGTTGCATTTCTAGATCGGTGTGTGATTAATAAATACACACACTTCACTGGTCTTATCACTCTGAAATAGCTGAGCCAATCACAGTGATGCATGACAACAACAGCTCAAAAAATGAAGAATCGGCTTCGTCAGGAGATCATACTGTTGTGTGGATGTTGCAGAGCGGCTCGATGTGAACACACAGCACCACAGATCTGCAGCCAGAGGCAGATGTGTGGGGTTTTTAACAGCTAATTAATACAGTGATGATAGAAACAAATAATAAAAAATTGTTAGGTGAAACAGTTTATACGATCGCATCAATCCGACTATTTCAGTCATAATTCTTCTGTACTCCATGTTGCAAATGGTTACATCATATCTTAAAATGTGGCACAGTATACTGTGCTCTCCAATCAGAGGCTGCAGATTTATCAACATATCTCTTCTGCTGTCTTCAGGTGGCTGCAGGGATTTAATGAGCTTTCATACAGTATAAAGCTGCTGTGGATAGCAGATACCCATGTTTCTGCTTTAACCATAGTCAATGTTATTTTTTTATGCCAGTTTAAACACATCTACTGCGCTGCCACGAAAACAGGGCCCTATAAGAGTCTACAGCCACGCTATTGGCTCTGTGAGGCTGTAATGCTCATTGTAAGGAAAAGCAAATGGTTTGATAGATAAACCAAAGAATTGGTCAAAATGCAATGGCACTAGAGTATCACCAAAGTTCACAAAGACCATGAATGCGCCAAATTGCTTGGTTATCCATCCAGTACTTGTCAGGACATTTCAAAAGTCAGAGGATCACCAAAGTCAAAAGGATTCATCTCCTGGGGACCATGAATGTCTGTACAAAGTTTACGTCAAACCATCTTGTAGAAAATTTTTACCTTGTGGCACTAGCTGAAAAGTCAGGGGATCACCAAAGTCAGTAGGGTTCATCCTCTGGGACCATGAATGTCTGTACAAAAATTAATTGCAATCCATTCAATAGTTATTTCAGTCTGCACCAAAGTGATGGACCAACCAACAGACTGACATTGCCGCTGCTAGCATGGCTAAAATAATCTAAACAGAATCATAAAGTATGTTAAATATAAAATATAAAAATACATGTGTTAATAAAAATTCAATTCAATTCAATTCAGTTTTATTTATATAGCGCTATATCATAACAAAGTTATCTCAGGGCACTTTTTCGAATAGAGCAGTCTAGACCGACTCTTTATAAAAATGATGCATCCTGCCCAGGAACTGCAGAAGAAAATTCATTTCTGGCTAAATCTGACACAGATGTTAATAAATTAATGAATAAAGTAATGTAAAGAAAGCTTCACTATTAGAAAATGTAACTATAAAATATTACAATTGCATTAATCAATAGGCCACTAGGGGGCAGAAAGACTAAGTTGTTATATGCCTACTTACACATCCTGCAGACACAGAGCAACATCAACATCCTGTTGGAGCTGTGTTTCTTACCACCTGAAAAATATACATAGAATATTTAGCTCTGTTTCAGTCTCCACTAACTCCTGAGAAAAATATCTGGCTCCTCCATAGTTGCTAAATGTTTGACCTTTTCACTGGCTAGTCGCTAACTTTGTCTGTCTGTTATTTAGTCCTGAGCAGGTAGTGTATAGTGGGTTTATCAGGAAGATAAAGATAAAGGAAGATAACAGATAACAAATTGTGTTGTTGAAAAACTCTGAACCTGCATGTGGACAGCATGCAAATCATCCAATATGAGCTAATTTGCCCTGTTCCAGTAATGTGACCTTGAAAGTGCTATGATCACTAAATCAGTAACACAATGTTCTTTCAGGAACAAGACTTGATGCAAACAGGTGCTGCATTTTTTATCAGCCCGCATACATCAACATGTCACTTATTTTACATATGCAGCTGTGGTTTGGCATGCCACAGTGATATCTTCCTGCTGTGTTTGTGTTCTCCCTCTTGCTCCACACACTGTATAATGAAGGTGTGTATGTGTGGTTTACCTTGAATTTCTGTCAGGTGGTTAAATAGCCCGTAAAACAACAATCCACCTCAATATAACAATGATGTGGATTTTGTTGAAAAGAGGAGTTGCTGCACTGCACTTTGCATTTACTGTGTTGTTGTTTGGTGTGTTGTTCTTATCCCTGCCTGTCTATAATGGGAAATGCTAAGATATTTTCCAGTTTAGCTGTAATGCAGTTTGACAGCCAAAAATGTGTCAGCTACTAAAAAAAAACATCAACAGTAAACTCAGGCTTTGGCATCAGTCCCGCAGAATCAAAGAGCAAGGACTTCTTCTGAAACTCACAGTATTGCTCTGACAGGGAGGAATGTATTGTAGAAAAGGCGAGGCAGAGAGAACAGTTATCCCCCACCAACATTAACCTCAATAGCTCATAATGCCATTTAAACAAGAAGACATGGCGCACTATGCCAATATTCTGCACTCTTACTTTTTCTCTTACTAATGTTATTGCTGCTTATGGCCCATACATACAACTTTATTTAAATACAAAATGTCCTCGCCCCTCCACTACCATCTGTTGAAACAATCAATAAAGTGGAAGTACAGACAAGGTAGATTTAATCACAAAATCACTCCTGGAATGCTCTGAATTTAATAAACATTGATAGTGTAAGAGTATTGTGAGATTGCAGACTTCTGCCTTCATTTGCACTTAACCAAAGTTACAGTTTTCCATACATCTGTTGGAGCAGAAATGTCTCCTCTATACAGTATGTTGTAAGTCATGTTAGGATCCGACATCATTTGTGTTGGTGTTTGAGGTACAAACATCCACTCCTGTATAAAGGCAGCCAAACTACTGCCCTTTTACACACTTGGAGAATGTCTAAGTTAAACATACAGTAAACAAAAGCAAAGGTGATATAAGGTAAGTGAGCAGGCCCACACCAGGTGATCAGCACCATCCAAGCTACTGTATGCATGACAGGGACACTGCCAAATCACTGCCAGAAGACTTTGAAACCTTCCACTAATAATTTACCTGGGAGCTGTGTTCCTGCCATGAGTTTAGAGCCGATTCAACACTAAATTGGAGAAGCAAATAAGAGACAGGCTTATCAGGTTGCTGGAACAGACTGATGCATATATCAGGTTCGACTCAGAAAGTCCCGCACACCAGATACATTTATGTAAAATGATGCAAAGTTTATGAAATTATGTTGCAGTTTTTTAAGGCAGATGCTATTAGCACCCAGGTGTCCATAGCCAACAATGCTATTTGCACCCGGGGTGGAATAGCCCAGTCATCAAAAACCACTCGCGGCCGACAATAGACAATCTGTGGTTCGCACAGCCGATGCTCAACACCCACAGCCAATGCTGAACACCCGTGGCCATCAAAAACCCCCTGTGGACGACGCTCAGGCTGGGTGTAAATAGCCTAAAAGCTGCAGTGTGACTCACCCGGGTGCAAATAGAACTCTGTGTTCCATTTTTTTCATTTTTTTTCTTTTTAAAGCACATTACATAAGATTATGCTTATTGTTTTTGACCAAAAATGATAAAAAATGGCCAAGCATATTCAGTTCCCTCCCAGCCAGCATGTCCATGTGGCCCATATGGATTAAATGTGGGCTATATTGGTACAAAGTGGGTGTCGGCTTGAACTGGGCAAATTGTGTGGGAAGCCCATTATAGGCTGACTATGCTGGCCCCATTCAGGTTAAATGTGGGCTAAGTGGGCATGGGCTGGAGCTGGTTAGACTATCTGGGACCTTTGTGGGTTCAGTTACATGGGTCCCACATGTCCAGCCCATGTGGGCTGACTTAATGGGCCCCCTTTAGGGCTTCTTGTAGCCAAGCAAGCATATTTCAAAGTTTTGTCATGGTAATCTGGCACAAAGTCTGCCCCTACCTGTCCACCAGATGCCCTTAGACTTTTTCTCCTGTCCCAGTCACTTCACTCCCACTTTCAGCCATTCCCTCCTGACCTGCAGTACTCCCTTTCAGCCATTCCCATCACCTGACCTTCCCTGTCCACTTGCTCACCTGTTTCCACTTTCCCTCATCAGCCCTGCAGTATTTATACCGTCCTCTTTTCCCCAGTCAGTGCCAGATTGTCAATATTTCCATGCTTCTTCTTGCCTTTGCTTTTGAGCCACCAGAACCTGAACTTGACTAGGACCCTGTACCTGCCTGCTTGCCTGCCTGTTGTCTTGCACGTGAATTTCGTTCTATGTTTTTGTACAACGGTCGATTAATGAATCCATCCAATGAATGCATATTTACAGATGATGTGTAAGGCGCTAGACGTCCCTACGCATGGTTTCAGGACATGCTGGTTTGTTTCCTTGGGTTATCTGCCAAACTATGAGTATTCACTGTGAGACAAATCCAGGGAGTTTATTGTGTAAGGTTGCAGAGTTAATGTGTCTGTATGGGTTATACAATATACACTGTGTAAATATGTCAGCAATTGTTGGTAAGCTTTTTTTTTTTTTTTATTACGTTTGAGAGTGCTTGGCAATTTGTAAGGTAAGACAGCTCACTCTGTTACTGAATGTTATGGCTGATTTTAAATGAATAATTAACTCACTATAATTAAATCTACAGACAGAACCACAAGTGAAACTGCAATTCTGCATTCCCATCCTGGATCAAGCCATTTCTCCTTTTCTCTCCACCTGAAAGAACTTGGTGTAGTTCAGGTTGGCATGGAAATCATTCTGTCATGTTGGTTTACTGGTGAGGACAGGATGGAGTGTTATTGGGCTGTAGGCCTTAGGGTGGTTAAGAATCTGCTACAGCCAGATTCTTCATGGAAGGTATACAGCTTGTGTGTGGTCAGAAATGCAGGTGAGAAAATAAAACAAATTTTGGTGTTGGTGATGTGGATAAATGTGCTAAATTTAGATCAATTGCACTTAAGTTTTTTTTTTTTTGTAGACACATCTAGATGCTCAGCAGAAGCTACATCTGATCTACAAACAGACACTGAACTACCAAAAAAGCTAAGGTAACACAAATTTACATACATTTGATATTGGTATAAAACTTGCTTTGATATAAAGCTCTTAACAGCTATTCATCTTTACATTAGACCTATTTTATTTGTTTTAAAAGTCTTGAGATTGTATTGTATTCCCACTTCCTCCAGGAATTGGCAAGTGACCAGAGCCAGAGCGTTCACATTAATAACATTAAAGTTCATAACAGTAGCCCTGCAATGAATCCTATCATACCTACAATATTTGCGTTTAAGACTGCTTTGAGACTATTACTGGTTTGTGTGTTGGCTCTGCATTTTTAAGCTGTACCTTGAATTAAATGCAAAGCTGTTTATGTTTGTCTAGCTTATTTATTTGTAATACATGGAGGAGCCATACATTAAGCCCTATAAAATAATGCAATACAATGCAAGTGCAACAGATAACAGTGGAATGTTTTGCATTCCTGTGCGTAGGAGATTCTGCATTGCACTGTACAAGGGTCGTTCATTGTATGTGTTTGTACTATAACTACTTTTACTGAGCATTTGCATGTGGATCGTATGGTAGTTTACAGAGTTACAGCAGCCATGAGTCATGAAAGGTCAACATAAAATGTGCATAATTCACCTGGATAATCCTTTTAAGATGGTATTTTTGTGGGCATTAATGTTCACTTATTGTTATTACATGTAGTTTAGATAATCATTACTTGCACTGTTTTGATGCATTTACTGTAGTAGTACTTTGTACTGCTGCAGTCACTCATAGAATAACAAGAAGGAATTTACCAGCTGTAATGTTAAAAAAAAATGAATTCATGAGAGAAAATAATTATTTTCTCAGAATTGTGTATTTCACCTCATTTGCATTTTCATTTTAATTATTACTCAAATAACACATACATACATACATGGAAAATTATAATGCTATTGTGGAATTGCATTTTCAAGTTTACAGTATCATTATAATATAGTCCCCTTTAGGCTTCCATAGTATGGCATTAGTGTTAATGTCACTATTACTGATCACACAGTACAGGTAATGCTATATCTGTGTTCATGTTGTCAGATGACTTTGCAGCATACAATTTTTGCAGCATACAATTCAATTCAATTCAGTTTTATTTATATAGCGCCATATCATAACAAAGTTATCTCAGGGCACTTTTTCGAATAGAGCAGGTCTAGACCGACTCTTTATGTGTAGAGAACTGTGAATGCTAGAATCAAATCCTACTGTGATTATGATGGCTGTTGTTGATAGTCAGCGATGGAATGTATCTGTTTTGATTTCAATGTTTTTGTTTTGATTTTCATCCTACTGAAAGTCCTTTTTTAAACATTTTTTAGAGAATCATCGCTGTGGTTTAGAATATGATAGCTCAGTTACTGTTAAGTGTGTACACTTTTAACTTACACAATAGTGATTTGATGGACTCTGTGCTACAACTGAGGAATTGCTGTTCAGCATTAAATTATATTCACTCTGTCTGATAACAGAAAAAAAAGGATAATTGAGAACAACTAAGTTGTGAGTTAAGCTATAAAAAACAGTGTTAGTGCTGGGAGCGAGGATATTTAACCTGTTGAGACTCTACAGTGTAACCAGGCTGTGTCTGTCCCACTGCTTTCCAAAATGATGGCTGTTAGTTTTGTTGTTTGGTGACAAAAGAGGAGAAAGACATTAAGCAATTTTCCTTTTTTTTTAAAAAACATGTAAATAGCCTTTCCATGTTTATATTCCCAATAAAACTTTCCTTTTCCTTTTAGATTTATTTGGCACTGAGATAAACAGTTGTGATGCTCTTTTTGACATGAGCCATTTAGAATTAAAGCAGAAATAGTTGTCTGTCTCTGTCCTTGTGATTGACTGACAACCTGTCCAGGTGTACCCTGGGGTTGCCCCCCCAATTGCTGCTATAGGTGGGTTCCAGTTGGGTTTGTATGCAGGTCCTATGGTGGCCCCATGTGTGTTTGCCCACATGGGCATCAAGCGGGATTTCATAGGGCTGAAGGTGAGGCTCAAATGGATTATACATATAAGCTCACATGTGGCCTAGCTAGGTTTCACCCACCTGGGCTGTGAAAGGTATAGGTAAAAAGTATAGATGACTCAAATGGACCCCAATTGCAGCCCAGTCAAATCCCACATGAAGCCCTTTTGGGCCAACACTGGTGGGGCCACCATGGAACCTTAGGACAAACACGACTGGGACCCACATTTCAGCCTGTTCTTAACCCAAATGGGGCCCACACACAAATGCAGGCTAGGCTCTAGACTGATAGTTTGGTGACCTACATGAGATAGGCTATTTTTGTCAGCACACGTGCACGTCCACGCGCACGCGCGGACCCACTCGCTAAATCTGTAAAAATAAAAAGAATATACAATGAAAAAAAAAAAAAGAAGCTAAATGTGAATTAAATACATAAAAATACAATACAATGAAATAAATCAGAATAAATAATATAGCCTTGTACTACATATAATTTCATCAGACTCCTCCGCCTGCTTTCCCTGAGCACACACACAGGCACACACAGTAAGTTGGATCAGTATGTTTCCTGCTCTGTCGGCATGTACCAGGCCTACTGTAAAAACAGCCAACCGCCATCGAAAAAAGAGAGAAAAAAACTTGGGAGTTTGTAATAAGGGCGAGGCTTATTTTGTTCGGTTCCTGCCCGTGAATCGGCTCTCTGATTCCCCGTAGCGATCAGTCGGAGCGCTACAGTCAGTCTCGTTAATGTGCCGCTTTTTGAGGGTTGTTTTCGGCTCCATGTTGAAGTTTTTTTTGCGTCCAGAGCTCAGACTCTTGTAGCCGCATACACTGTTAGCCCATACTACACTCAGTCTCCACACAGATACAGTACACGCGCAGACACACGCATAGTCCTCGCCTGATTTGCACTAGCGCGGGTCATTTCAGGTTAAACCCTGGCGCTGTGTCCCGTTCAGTTTAGCCGACGGAGATCGACACCGGTTCCAATTGAGGAGGAATGCACAGGCACCGGGACTCCAAATAATATTTGGATACGAGCTTCGTCTTGCATATGCGGTATGTCTAATTTTTTGATTGGTATTTTTGACAACAGTCTAGCCAGTGTACAACTGGGTGATTGACAGTACCGCAGCTGGGTGGCTGTACATTGCGCTTCCTAAGCTAAATGTTCATATTTATGTCCACGCTTTTAACATGACCACCAATGAGTTATTTATGTCCTATGGTGAGAATAGTGTTTGCCGAACTACATTCAAAATTTCTGCAATTCAATGCTGCCTTGCTAATCGGCAGACGGTTCACACCTGGATGAACATGACTTAGACCTTTCCAGAATTATACGAGTCTTAATGACAATTCGGAGTGCAATTTATCCAGTATGCAGTACTTTATTACTGTAATATTTAAACTTTATAATCGGTTAACCCTGCTCCCTTACGCCCACGATGGTGTAACGTTAGTCGGGATGAGATAGCAGGAATAAAAGGAGTATTGATCAAAAAAGTTAAATTTTTATTCAATTTCTGGTGCATTTTATTCACGCCGAATTGAACATTGTTTCGTAATAATTCTGAAACGTACTTATACGTTCTTTTTGTTGGTTGTTAATTTAATAAAAAGCGAGAGCACATTAAATTGACAGATATTTGGCTCGAGGTTCTGTCAGTTCAGGAGAACAGCACGTACCCGGGCTAGCTTTTATGAAGACTTAAGGGAGTTGGTTTATGGGCCCAAGTTACCGTTTTCGTCAAAGCCTAGAGCCCCCTGCCAGCTTAATACTCGTCTGGCTTGGTCTGGATCACTTTTACTTCTGTGACCTTAAATATATGTCAGAAATGTATTTCAGCTCACTGTTTCTAACTGTTTGTTTGGCAACATGAACTTCATTGAAGCGCTCGATCAACATCTGGCATGCAAAATAAGCAATCCTTTCACAGTGCATGAGTGATCTTAGAGGTTGGACTTTACAACTTTACAGTTCAGTGACATTACACATACAGAGTTTTTTGTTTGCTACTGCTTCATTTGACAAAATATGTGGCATTATCCCCGAGGAAGGATTTGTTTATTAGTGTAAAGTTACCTAGGCCTATTTACAAACACGTGTATACTGTCCTTTTTGCCTTGCCGTAGTGTGCAGTATGATAGGTGACATGTTACCGTATGAGCATAAAATGATGCCTTCAAAGGCTGTCAGAAAATACAAGAGTGCTCGATTCAACACGGTGAAGGGGAGTTTTTTTCTGGGTCTCGAGAGCATTGCAACTATGACAGCAGTTGGTGTTACATGATATTTATAAAAGCACATTGTCCTCCTCAGTGGCAAAAAAAAAAGAAAGACAAATGACCAGAAATATTAACATTTTGTAAATGTATTTGCAAAACACAGCAACAGACAAAGCCATTGTCCATCATCAGCTTCTGATTTCATATCAATCTTTCATTTTAAGTAGAATTTTATATTAAAATTACGTAAATATGAATATATTTCCAAGATATATTTTGACATTTAAACAGATTGAATTCATGTGCATTATTTATCTCTGTTCATTTAAAAGAATAGCATCAATACTTCAAAAATAAACTTTTGATACAATGATGATAGTGACACTTTTATTTTCAAACCAGAAGCACTCAAATGCATGACAAGTCATATTTACATGATGCAAATGGGGAGTTTCCAAGGAGCTACTGAAGGCAGCATCAGTTCTCAGCTGAGGGTATTTAAGGTCGTTCCTTCTGCCTGTTTGCTAGTGTTTTGTGGGAGCTTGTGTGGACATCTTCAACTCACTGAGCAGGGTCATGTTTGCAACAGTGCAGTTTACAGTGTATATATATTACTGCAAGTTGCATGCAGCAGGTTTTTAAAATAATTTGTGTACCTGCAGGAAAGATCAGCTAGCCGGGCAAAAAGCTGGAAAGCATTAGCACTCAATGTGCAGTACAATCATCCCTTTGATGTGTTTGTTGGAACTTGTTAGACTTTCTTTCAAATTTAGATGAGCGCCCCACCCCTATGATGACAGTTGTCAATTTCACATAACAAGTCTTGACTCCTAATAGGGGAAAGCGGTGGCATCAGAACACATCCAGTGGGTGAGGAGGAGGCATGTGTTCAGTGTGTTGATCAGCATGTTTTTGATCTAGGGGGTATAGTGCAGATTAAACTTGTGGCATTTAAGTTACAGTCAGGCCTGTAAGACCCTCACACTATTTCTCAGTAAATGATTATTGATTCATGGATTATTGATTCATGGATGCAACAAATGATTTTCAGTTCTTCAAGTGGGTGATTTGATTTAAGAGCAATGATTCGACTTTTTCATTCATTCATTTACAAAAACCAAGATTTGATTCAGCAGCAATAAGCCAAGAATGTATATTCATTAAATACATGGGCAGTCATTTGAAACTTGGTATTCCCCTACAAGCAGGGTTCGAACAAAGTCTTGGACGTTTAATTTTAACGGTTATGTTTTCAAGGTTAGGAATATGCTTGAATTTGAATATGCTCCTTGAAAAATGCTTGATTTTCAACATAACCTGGTGTTTCATCATCTACACAATCACTCATGTAAACCCAAAATCTTTTAATATCTGAAATGAAACCATCCTGTCGTCATATTTGTTTGTTGTCTTCTGGCATTTATAGTAACTATTTAGATGTGATGATAAAGGCTTCCAGAGTCTGGAAATGTTTGGTTTAGGTACCTTGAAAGTGCTTGAAAAGTCCTTGAATTATTTTCTCAAAAAGCTGTACGAACCCTGTACAAGGTAAAAATAGAGAGTATCATTAGATTGAAAGCATTATTTTTTATTTGGCATAATTTATAATCCATGCATGGATGCAACAAATGATTTGTGTCTCTAACAGACTACAAAGGTGGGGCTACTAAGTATAGTGTCTATTTTGTCTATAGTATTTCAGCCCCAGTTATGTCTCCAATGCTGCTATTGGTTGAAATCTGCATTTGAAGTAAAGTATTTTGTTCATCCTGGAGACTTGTTGCCACAACAGCTCCACAGTGACATGCATCTCTCCATAGATAATATACAAAATACTATAGGAAACCATCAAAGCCAGCTGTGATGCAGGTTCTATTTTCTTATTGAGC
Source organism: Macquaria australasica (assembly GCA_005408345.1). Lineage (NCBI taxonomy): Eukaryota > Metazoa > Chordata > Actinopteri > Centrarchiformes > Percichthyidae > Macquaria > Macquaria australasica. Next base: position 1,700 of record SEMN01000926.1, on the reverse strand, counting down.
TACTTATCTGTCAAATATTCTGTATCTACATGGCTTTACTCATTTTAATGTAGGCCTACCTTAGACCAAGTGTGCAATGTGCATCTGTATTATGTAAAGCTGCAATCATTAGTCGAGTAATCAAACAGTTGATCGAAAGAAAATGAAATGGCAACTATCATCATCATCAGTCATTTTTCAAGCAAAGATGCCTCTCCTCTCCTCCCCTCGATGTCCCATCTTCTTCCCCTAAACACGGTTGTTGCAAAAAACAACAACAAAAAAACCCCCAACAACATTATTCGTGGTCAACTCACCATAGCAAATTAAGATATAAAAAGTCTGTAGTAGACTTACCTCTGAATCAATTTGCTGCACAAACTCAGACAATGTCTCTTCAACTCTTCCTTTCTTGGACTTGAAGATTGTGATAAAGCGTGACAGCATCAAAAAAGTCATTTTGCAGGTTTGTGGTGGCTATCCTGTTGAACTCTGTAAACGCCTACAACACACAGCGAAAAAAAACATACAGTAACTAAATAGGCTTGGGCCAGTGTGGAATATTTTTAAAACCAGTACGCAAACAAGCTATTAGCTCATGTGTCGGTATGAATAAGATAAGATAAGATAAGCCTTTATTGTCCCACAGCGGGGAAATTTTTAGCGTTGCAGCAGCCAGCAAAAGTGTCATAGATAGAAATACAATAAAAATAAATAGAAAAATAGTCCTATACACAGTATAGACAGAAATAAATAATAGAGTGACTGAGTGCAGTTGTAAGTATGAACAAATAGATAAGATAAAAATATTGCACATATAATATACATGTATATGAAAAATATTTCACAGCAACATATGAAGTAGATAACATCATGAATACAATATATGTATGAAGATAATGCACATCAGTAGATGAAGTATAGTAGTGAATAGTCTGCACACTGACAGTCAAGTGTAGATTACCGGGAGTTGTACTGATTATAGAGTCTGACAGCAGCAGGCAGGAAGGACCTACGGTACCTCTCCTTCAGACACTGCGGGTGGAGCAGCCAGTCGCTAAAGGAGCTGCCCAGTTCTGAAAGAGTGACATGTAGGGGGTGGGAAGTGTTCTCCAGTAGTGATGATAGCTTGGCCACCATTCTCCTGCCTCCCACCACCTCCACTGGGTCCAGAGGGCATCCAAGGACAGAGCTGGCCTTCTAAATCAGTCTGTCCAGTCTCTTCCTATCCCTGGAAGAGATGCCACTGGCCCAACAGGTCACCCCATACAAGACAGCTGATGCCACCACAGAGTCATAGAAAGTCCTCAGGAGCGCACCCTGCACTCCAAAAGATCTTAGTCTCCTGAGCAAAAAGAGACGGCTCTGGCCCTTTTAAACAGAGCGTCCGTATTGTCTGACCAGTCCAGTTTGCTGTTCAAGTGAACACCCAGATACTTGTACGATCTCACAATCTCAATGTCCGTTCCCTGGATGTTCACTGGTGTAGGTGGAGAGAGTTTGCGCCTGCCGAAGTCCACCACCAGCTCTTTGGTTTTACTTGCGTTGATCTGGAGGCGGTTCTGCTGACACCAACCCACAAAGCCCTGGGTCAGTTCTCTGTACTCCCCATCATCCCCGTTGGTGATGAGGCCGACGATGGCAGAGTCATCAGAGAACTTCTGCAGGTGACAGTTTGAAGTGTTATGGGTGAAGTCCGCTGTGTAGAAGGTGAACAGGAA